>PVJO010008689.1:7005-73913 GCA_004026905.1 Hystrix cristata | reverse complement strand
TTTTACTGCAGAATATACTTCTAAAACCTAAGTTAATTATTTCATGATTTAGTTTAGAACTGATCCCTTTCATTTTAATCAGAGTGTATTGAAGAATAAGATTAGTCACCAATGTCAATAGTTGGGATACAGTTAATAAATATAAAATGTTCTTTATGGAAATATAATAATATTATTTATAAGCATTTTCCACAGTAAAGCTAGTTCTTTAGAAGTTTTTTTTTTGTTTGTTTTTACATTTTCTCCTCAATTATTTCCAACTGCAAGAAAACTGGAAGTAGAAATGCTATTCATCAGATCTTATTCTTGTGTAACATTACGTACAGCTGTTTGTTGTGAACTAGATATGCTATCTCCTAGAATCACTGCATCATTTTGGACAGCCCAAGCCCTCTTTTAGACATACAGTTAATTTCCCTCTCAGAAGTTCAGTTATGTCGGGTGTGGTGGCACAAGACTGTAATCCCAGCACTGGGGTGTCCCGAGGCACCAGAAATGCTATGAGTTCTAGTCCAGGCTGGTCTACATGGTGAGTTGAAGGCCAGCCTGTACTACATAGCAAGACCTCATCTTTAAAAAAAAAAAAAGAGGGAGAGAGAAGAGAGAAAAAGTTCAGAGTTCAGAGGTAAGCTTTCATAATAACGAATAATCTTAGAGTGACTTATAATCTATTAAACAATTTTCTTTTGGAGGGGCATGTTTGGACTCAGGACTTTGTGCTTTCTAGTAAAGCGCTTTACCACTGAGCTAAATCCTCAACTATTAAATGCTTTTCTATACATCACTGCTTTTACTTCACCTCAACTGAATAGCAAGGAGGATGCAAACACAAGGAGTCAAACCTATGGGAGAGTGTGGTCTCAAGATGTATCCATTTACCTAGACATATCTCAAGTTTATCATTCTTTATGGCAGAGTAGTACTCCATTGTATATATATAATTTTTTTTTTCTTTATCCATTCTGCTGCTGATGTGCATTTGGGCTGTTTCCAAGATTTAGCTATTACAAACCGTGCTGCTATAAATATGGGTGTGCATATATCGCTGCGGTATGATGCTTTTCATTCTTTTGGGAAGATACCAAGAAGGGGAATAGCTGAGTCAAATGGAATCTCTAGTCCTAGTTCCCTGAGGAATCTCCACACTGGTTTCCATAGTGGTTGTACCAGACTATGAGGTAAATGGATGCATCTTGAGACCATACTCTTAAGTGAAATAAAACAGACACACATGTTTAATTACCTCATTGTTTCTCTGGTGTGAGAAACTGAAAGCGTAAATAAAGACTAAAATGTATTATATTGGGAAAGGGAAGAAAATGTCCAAATGGCAAAGGGAACAAGGGAGGGAGAAAGGAACAGAGGGACAAGAGAAATAAGAAATGGAAGGAAAAAATGGAAACAAAGCTTTTGTAAATAGGGAGGGAGGAGGGGGTAAGGGGAGGGGAATGGGAAAAATAAAGCAACAAGATATATCATGTACAGGTACAAATCCCCTATGCTGAATGTTATCACTATGTACATCTAAAATGTACCATTAAAATAAAATAGATTAAAAAAAAACACTATGGGAGAGCTGAGGTCAAGTGATAAGTAATTTAACTTTCACTGTAATGTTTTCACTGTAATTTCATTGTAATATCACTGACAGACATTGTACCATATTGCTCCTTTCTAAAATATAACAGCTGAGTGATTTAAAGTCAATTACTGCTCCCCATACCCATAAGAAAAAGCTAAAGTCTCCAAAGACAGGAAAGAGAAAAAGTGAATGCCAGAGTCACAAATTTTCCTCCCAAGTAAAAAGAGTGTCGCAATGTTCTTAAAAGTACAAATCTCCTAAACTAAGAAAAATCATATCCAAATTTAAGAAATCAAGTTCTCTTCCCAGAAGAATTTGTCCTTCCTAGGCAGGGAAAACGTCCTGTGTTGAGGAGATGCTGCTAGCTGCTGCTACAGTGACCTCTACAAGAACAGACAGACAGACACAATCATTAGAAATAACAAAGTGGGCCCAGATTTATGGAGCCATCTTCTGTTTCCAAAAACTGTCCCAAACTATACAGAAATGATTAGAGGGACCATTATTACAGTAGAGCACAGCGGGCTCATTAAAACTCCTGAAGACAGCGCTGCACCAGGAGGGATGTGGGGTCTCCTGAGTGCCACGATCTGCAAACTTTCAGAAGGAGCAGACTTGGAGGCCCAACACTGTGAGATTCTAGGCTTAGCCACCTATAAGCTGTGTGACTTTGGGTATGATTTCTCTGAGCTTCGAATTCCTCTTATGTGTGATATTAATACCCACTTTTCAATTTACTGTAGCATAAAAGACTTAATATAGATGCAGCACACGGAATGGTTTTTGCTACTCTGTAGTTGTCCAGTAAACAGGTTATAGCCCTTGATGAGATTTAAGGATCTCTCTCTAGCTCTGTTTCTGTTTCTCTCTCTGTGTCTTTCCCTCTTCCTCTCCCCATGCGACTTCCCTGGAATATGCAAGGCGATGGACATGTTTAAAGAATAGGTTTGGAACCTGAGCAATCTAGATTCAAAGCCCACTTGCTCTTGTAGCTGTGTAAGTGTGCAGATGTTATAGAATTTTTTTCATCTCTGTAGTGGCATACGAATGATATAATTCTTGAAATAAATAAACCTTCAGTAACTATAGCTACCCCAGCCACACAATCTCTCATACGAATTCAGTCCTCAGGAACCAGGAAGGCATTATTTTTTAATAAATTTACAACAAAACTCATCTGAACTAACAATGGCTACTTTTATCTCTGATTTACCTCACATAATGTGACTGTTATATGTTTTATTGTGGAATGAAGGGCTTCAACTAAGCACATAGTTGTAGACTGTCTTAGATTCTTAAATTAACATGTGATACATGCATATTACTTTTTTCCAACATACGAAGAATTATCAATTTTGAGACCTATCTGGTCTCAAGGGTTTCAGATAACATTATAGAAACATTATTTTTTTTTAACTAAAAGAACATATATTTGGAGTTACTTTTGCAGTATTACAAATGAAATTATGCTGATAAGAATCTGAAATACACCATGGCCAGCTTCTTTTTAAGAAAGTATGCTGGGCAACCAGTCCTACCTACTCTGTGTCAGTCACTCCCCGAATACTTCTTTACTACATGTTAAAGATTTGCGACATATGTAGCGTGCTTGTTCTAACTTCATGTAGACATGTGGAGCCATGTGGAACTCCCTTTACAACCTAAACACGCCGACCTCATGATCAATCGCTTCACTTCAAACCAGCCCGCAGCACGGCGGGTTGCAGGTCCAGTGTCTTGCTTTGCCTTTGCACAAGATGCGGCACCATTTTAGAGACAAAAATCAGCAATATATTAATCTAAGAATAAGACTAAGACAACAAAAGTAGGAGAAACACCATTCGTATATTAAAAGTAAATCAGCCCTAACTGTCATCAGGCCAGAGCTTTGCAGATTTCCTGATGTGTGCACCTAATTGTTTTAAATTGTGAAATAAAACAGAAAATCTTCTTGTTTCTCTAAACATACTCCTTTAGGATATGACATTACTGCTCCTACTGTCATGATGCAGATTCCATTTCCCATCCTTTGAAACTGGGCTGGATTGGGCAACCAGAACATGGCAGGAGTGAGGCTGTGCAGTTTCTGCTCTAGGTTTTAGAGATCTGGCGGGATTTGCTCTCACCCTGGGAGCTGGCGGCAGCTTCCTGAGAGGACACACGGTCCTGTCTCTCAGGAGATGCAATACCACGTGAGAAGGCGCTCGCCCCCAGCTATCTCAGCAAAGTCCGGCCCAAGCAGCTCTCCCGGCCAGTGACGTTGCATGAGTGAGCCTGGCACAACTAGTAGAACCATCAAGTCAGTCCACAGCAATGTGAGAAACGACCAAGCTGCGTCTGTCTATTTGGAGAGGGTTTGGTGATGAGCAATCGATCACTGAGATAATGAACAAAGTTATATTATCTGCTATACATAAACTGCTTCAAACCATAACCTGAGATCTAGAAACAATACGTTCCACTTCTTTTATCTGTCCTTTTGGACAATAACAGACTGACCAATATTACTGCAAGCACAACTCTTCCGAAAAACATTTTCAGAGATGTAAGCACATTTAATTAAGACGTTCAAACAGAGGGCTCCCATATAAAGTGATGAAAATTCTTGTCCTTTAATTACAGGATTTCCCTCCATTATACCTTGGAGTGCTCTAGTTCCGGTTGACATGACAAGACAATATTAAAATGTTTAAACTTCTTTGAAAGCATCAGCAAGTTTTTCCCCTGTACCTTAGGCTAGACTCAGTTAAACAACAATTGAGTGTATCCTAAGAAGCATTCGTTGCCCCGAGGCTTAGAGCGCTGTCACTGTGAATGTGCCGGGCCGCACACAGTGGAGACTGTGCACGCTGTGTCTCAAAGAGTCTTGCGAAAGAGCTCAAACACAAATCTGCTGGTTGGCACATGAAAACTGCACAGTAATGTACGGGGGCTGCTATGATCACTTCATGCATATGGGGATGTGGCTTCTCTCTGCTTCCTCTCGTCACACATTTATGAGAAAGATCAGAATGGACTGAGAGGGAGGAAATGCTGGAAGTGATCTGGCATCGATCAAGAGAGTTCATAAAACTCACAAAGAGATTAAGGACATTTACTTCACCAGGTTTATCCCAACAAGATATCCTGCCTGTCTATTGTCTTTTCTTCAATCAGAGGTTGTTTTAGAGGTTTATTAATTTGATGAAAACTGGAATATTGCCTCCTCTCACAAACACAAATATTTATCCACAACATAAAATTTCAGAGAGATTTAATTTATCTGAATTAGAGTCTCAGTATATTTCCAACACCTTGGTGGATCAGAGAAAGAAAATATATTTTAACACAGAGACTCCCCCACCACTTGATTTAGAATCAAAAGTTAAGAAATATTTAATGATACAGCATTCATCCTCAAAAAATATAAATTATATGTAACGATTAACATTTGGTGACAAAAAGATTTTAAAAATAAAATTAATTAAATATATTTAGAAGTGAGAAAAATATCTTGGCTTTATGTTAATATTTTAGGTAAAATTTTGCAAAGGCCCTCTTCTACAAAGCCCAATAGTATTTGTTTTTGTTTAAATAGAAAAAAAATCAGTGCTTGGGGACACGTTTAACTCATTACTAATCAACGATTTGAAAACTTTTTCTTTCTTAAAATCTACATTAAACATCTGTTTCAAACCCATGTCTTAAGTTTTCATTTATTTATCATAGAAGGGAAATAAATTTTGTGATAATGAAAGTTAAAATCAGTATATATTCATATTAAATTTCAAGTTAATAAAATTTCTTACCTACTTTGTTGTTTTTACTGGAAAATGAGACGTGAGAAACAGTAAGATATAAATTTAGAGTAATTTTGCACTAATTTGAAAATTTCAAAGTTCTGACATATCTAAGCAATGATCATTTACTGGCATGATATTTTTATTCTTTAGCTCTCTAGAGCAGTTACTAACCAAGTATTAATTATTGGTCATAAAGTTGTAGAATATACATGTTAAACGAACTATTAATATTGTCTTTATGAGTGAACGTTTACTGTAAACATAGCAGTCAAATGCCCTAGGAACTATGAAAATAACACCTTTTGATATAGTCTTATTGAGGCAGTGGGAATTTTATCTTTGCTTACCCACACAATATGTATTCACAGCACAAACTATATATAAATAAATAGATTTTAAAAAATGGTAAAAGAATCGGTAGGTAGAAATTATTTTCTCAAACTTTCTTTCCCTCTATATAACCTGTGATAAAGCATGTTGTAGGAGTTAAAAATATATTCATCATTGTTTTTCTCATTAAATATCTAGATACTTAGAAAATAAACTTGTTAACTATTGTATCAAATTAATTTAGGATCAGGGCATATATTAAGGAGGATATGTATCATTACTATGGCAATAATATGATAGGTGTTTCTTTGTGTTATTTTATATTTTTATGTATGAAAGTCTAAAACAGACCATATTATGGCTCGAATCCTGAAGTAGAAATATAATGCAATTAATTTTTGCACAGTGGAAATCACAGCAATTTAGACAGACAGTTATAATTTTATTTTTTTCTTAAGTAGCAAACACCATGATACGTGTTCATTTTCTCGCTTACTATAGTGATCCCGAGAAGCTATACAGTTAGTCTAAGGATATGGCTCTTTCCCAAACCCATTCTAAATTCCTTGCTTGGAATTCCTGTTGAAACACTTCACAAGTCACAAGGAAAAGCTTATGTAGTTGGAAATCCTCCTGAAACAACAAGCTGTGTTGTAACAGAATTTCTTTAGTCATTGTGATATAAGAGAAAAAGGTTTCAACCTTCTGGAAAGATTTCAAGTAAACACTGAGTTTAGAAATACTATCGATAGACGTGTTCCTGAGAGCTGTCAGGAAGAGACTGCAGAACCATCTATGAGGAGAGTTAAAACATTTAGAAAGGTGGCTCCTAAAGGTCTGATCAGTAAGCTGATCAGTGGAAACTAAAATTTGCAATCCCGATTAGGACCATAGGAGTGGTGAGGAGCGCTGTACCTTCGAGCAGGGAAAGAAAAGGGGAAGGAAGGAAATGATCTCTGATGACCAGCTAACAAACCCAGTGAGAGACAATGGGAGGGAAATCGATGGAGCAACGCTGGCTCAGTTTGCTTCATTGACATTTGTGGCTCACCAGAATGTTTTCATTTATTTATTTATTCATTCACTCATTCATGCATGCATGCATTTTTGAGAGTAGTGAAGTCTCCCTGTTGAGCCCTCTAGGATTCTGTGACGGGTGGAGAAGCTAACTCGAGAGGCTCACTCATGTCTGCATTCCATTTTCATTCCGCCTGGGTTCAGAGGTAATTCCAGAGCTTTGCCCACGCTGCCTTTCATATTTGCTTTCACAATCCTCCGGGAGGCAGAATGTTCCCCTTCAAAGATGGATGCACCCCAAACCCTAGAACCTGTGCACGGTTAGGGAAACATGGTAAAGGGAATTTCACATCCTGGATAGTATTAACATTGCTAATATAGTGTCCTTAAAAAAGGGGCATTATACTGGATGACCCACGTGAAACAATTTATAAGCACAAGATGCTTTAAAAGTAGAAGTGGGGGGTAGCCGAAGATTCAATGTCAGGGTAAAGAGATGTGACAAAGATTCAATTTGTCTTTGCTAACTTTGAAGATGGAAGAGTGGGCCACAAAGCAAGGAATGTGAGAAGACTGTGGAAATTGGAAAGGCAGGAAAAAATATTCTCCCTTTAAGCCACCGGACAGGAAAGCAGCGTTACTGAAATTCAGATTTTAGCCCTATGATTTGTGTCAGACTTCTGACCTACAAAATTTAAAGAGAATGACATTTTGTGGTTTTAAATCCTTAAGTTTGTTGTAATTTTTTACACTTGCAATAGGGACCTAAAACATATTTTCTCTGGTCACAATAGGAACAGCACAGACTTGCTGCCCTTGACCTTTTCTACTCCTATTTTGTCTGTTAAAGGAAACAAAGATGAAAAACTTCAATTTGCATTTTCCAGTTGAGTCATGTGTACCTAATTTTGTTAGTGTACACTTAAGAATTTTCATATTGCACTTTCGAAAACTGCACTTAACCACAGTTTCTAATTTTCCATGTTACTCATGTATGATCAATCGACATTAGCCTATTTGTGTCCAGCAGAATACAAAGAACTCACTTTTCTGGGTAGTGAGTTCCTGTTTCTTCCACCCTTCACTCATAGTTGCCTGAGGGATTATTACCAGCAAAGTCACTTTAAGCGATTCTATATTTGGCAGTGTGATACCCAAAAATAGATAAGAACGAGAATTTGACATAGTATCTAAGAAGAGGAGAGACACATAGCAGGATGCAGCCTTAATGAGTACTTTTTATAAAATTGATGATATTTTTTGCCTTTCTGATTTTTATTACTTATTTTTCCCTTGTTATTTTTTTAAGCTGGACTGTTTCCCCTTTTAGCAATTAGCTGAAATGTTTCTCTAATTTAAAAAAAAAAGAATTTTAGGATTATTTTAAGAACAGTAAGTAGAGTATCAATATGTCTCTCCCTAGTTTAAAACCTTGCTCCATAAATTTCATGGTAACTTCAAAACTCCTTATTTTATCACAAAAGGACATTTTGGATCTGGATTCTGCCTATCTCTTAAAACGAGTCTCTTCACATATTTACATGTTCTCAGCTGATAATGCAACACACAGATCTAATGTAGTTTTCATTTCTAGAAAGCCTCACGTTGTTCCATGTCTTCATATTAATGTGTTGCTTTTTCTGCCTTATTGTCTATCTCTTATGAGTCCTTCAAAATTCATTTCAACAATATCTCCTTGGAAATTTCTTCTGGGCAGCCTCGTTTGTATTCTTTAAGTCTCTATTTTTTTTCTGTGTGTACCTGTATCACAGCACTTAATATATATGTTGCACTAAAATCTGCTTCTCCTGCGTGTGACTACTTCTATTAGTTTAATTCCCTAAGGGTAGAATGGTGATAATTTCCCTATGTCCTCTGGATTCCAGCACCATGTAGGCACATACATCTGTGCTGAACGGAAGAATGAATTGCACAGTAAGGAGAAAGACTGTACATCATTCCCAGTGATTATGTCTGCTTTTATCATAGCCAGCGAATAAGTGCTATCATGATACCTGTTCATCGGAAGTGAAATGTCGTTGGCCAAGCTGAGAAAGTGAAGTGGCTTTTGCTTGCTAGTTTGCTTGGTGCATGCTGATCTGAGCGGTCTTCTCTACCACTCACTCTCCCCCCTCCCTTCAGCAGCTGTGCTTCAGTCTTTCTAAGTGATCTATTCTTTCTAAGAGAACAATGTGGTCGGCTGCAAAATTGTATGGGTGTATTTTACAGCAATAGGTTCAATGTTCATACTCAGCCTAAGAGATACAGGAGGCTGTCATTGGAGGCAGTTGAAGGTGCTAAGAAAAAAATCCAGGGGAAAATTACTGTGCTTTGAGGTCGTGAGGCTATCTATGCATATGAATTAATTTGATAAGCTTTTTTGCTTGTGAGTGGTACCTATTCTGTTGTTATCTTAATGTTGTCGGGACCTCTGATTAGCTGTTGTATTTGTCATTCATGAATAAATTGGAGAAATTTGTAATAATCTTGTAATAAATGTGTTTTATTCATTTTTCAATCCCTGGGCTACATCTCCAGCCCTTTGTCTGGTTTTTTTTTGTTGTTGTTGTTGTTGTTTGTTTGTTTGTTTGTTGTTGTGTTTTTATTTATTATTTTTTTTGAGACCAGATCTCACTTAGTAGCCCAGGTGGGACTTGAACTTACAATCTTCCTGCCCCCATCTCCCAAGTAGCTGGGAGTACCGGCATGGACTACTGCATCTGTCATTATGGGTACATTCTAATAGGAATTATGCAGGCAACGTGCCAACCAAATGCAATCTGATAAATCTTATTTGCCTCGTGGCAGCAACCTGAAGGATACATTTTAAATGGATATCATCGCAGGCAGTGTAGATAAGTGATTTTTCAAATAAATATTATGACCAGTGGGCTGGAGGTTAAATCGATTTAAGATGTTATATGCAGCTTTAAACAAAACTCACATTATTATGTGATTTGTTTTAAATTCTTATACATGTGTGTATAAACGCATTACGTGTGTGTGTGTCTGTGCGCGCACGCGCGTGCGCGTCTACTTGATCCCTATATAAATGAATTTCCTATTGTGGGTCAAACAAAATCCTGGAAGTTTCTATATAATTTTAAAAATATGAAGGGCTGACAGTGTAGCTCAGTGGCAGACTATTTGCTTAGGACATGTAGGAACCTGAATTAAATCATCAGTATAAAAAGTTAATAAATAATATCACACAGAAATATGCTTATTATTGGCTATTTCTGAGTAAACTATATATAAGTACATGACATTTAGTACAGTTGAATATAATTTTAATATACACAATATCATCTGGATTTTAAATAGTACTTTTAGTTGCTATTTTAAATTGTGTTTCAGGGACTAGTTTTATCCGTATTAATAATAACTTAGATAACTAAAACAATAAGTATCAGTCACATCCTTACTAGCCACTTCAGGAAGTCTACTGTACATGCCCATTCTTACCTTGAGATATTATGAATTTATAGCTAATTCCCTAGATTTTAATTTTCTAGAATTAGGTGTAATTGTGACAAGCTTTCTTGCAATCCACTTAAATCCTGATAGACTTTGATTTATTTCAATCAGCAAAATGGCAATGGACCCGTTAGAAAAGGGGGGCTTAATGTGATTTCTTAAAGTCATATAGACATTAAGATGTAGGACACATTGAAGCTGTCTAATTGTACTGCTGGTGTAATGCCTAAGTATTAACCTGTCACAGTGTCAAATTATATACATTTAAGCTTTTTCTTTAGTAAAACGTGTCTGCACTTAACAAACTCATAGTGTAAAAAATTCAAGAGTGCAATTAGAATGTCATCTCTCCCACAGATGATTTAAGAAAAGCATGAATCAGAGCTTAGCAGTCAACATAATTTCATAGATAATCGTGGCAAAATTATGGTACTGCAACAATTCAAAAGGAGTACAGTGAGGCTAGCAGACAGCGGTGATCAACTATTCATTTCCATCATCTGCCATACATGCTCTTTATTTAAGTCTTTTTTTGTGTGTTTTTGTTTTTGCCAATGGTTCAGTTTGACTTTGCCAGCAGAAAGCATCACATAGGAAAATAGGTTTTTCATGGTGCACACAGATTTTCCTAAGTGTGCAATGAATTAGTTTCACTGGCTATTCTGCAGCTCTTAGTCAAAGAAAACTGGCTGGTGGGAATTCATTTTCGCAAATCTTTGTGCATCCACCAGTATCTTGTAGCAACTCAAATGAAGCAATTCTGTAAGAAATAAAAGATATAACCACAAGAATTGTAACAATGGGAATTTTCACTGAAGCATATGCTTTGTAAGTTTCCCTTTAAGTGATACACTTAAAGTCTATGTGAACTGATTAACCGCTGGATTGTGCCCCATGAGTACCGAAGTACCTCAGATGGGAAAAGCTGGAAATTTCTGCTTTCTAACTCGTCAGCCTTCTCTGCTGCACAAATAAACTGAGGGCTGGTGGAGTTGAGACTTTCTCTGCGGGGATGTAAGAACTGAGTGGAATTTCAGCGTGGAAAAGAAATAAGAAGAGACGTACTTTGCTGTCAAGAAAGCTGTCAGGAAAGTCCCAGGCTCAGGGAAGATAGGTCACGCTATTGTGATACTATAAACTTCCAAATATACACATTTTTATGTTTATCAAAGATTGATATGCCAGACATTATTCCAAAAGCTTTACATACAACTTATTGTATGTCGTCCCAATTGTAGAGAAGTGGAAACTAAGGCACAGGGAGGTGAATTATCCAAGAGAGTTCCTGTATAGAATGTGTTAGGTGGTTATGCAACCAGGCAGTCATGCCTCAGAGCTGTATTCGTAATCACTATACTCTACAACAGCCCAGTGAACAACATGTAAGTGTTCTATAAACTGAGGCTGTAAATTTGGAGAAAGAACAATCACCATTATCTAAACTGAACTGAAGTTGAAAAGCATTCTTCTATCCACAGAAGAATCTGGGAAAAAAAAAAATAAATAAAAACCAGTGTCCCTGGATGCCAGATACAGTAGTAGCTGCCCCTACAACTCAAATCTTATCTTGAAATAAAAGGTGTATTTTTAACTTGAAAAGATAGAAAGGTGAAAACTTGAGAAGTGTTAGGGGAGGTTCCAGGGTCAAAGCAACCCTAGATGTGACTTGGATACAATCTGATTTTCTTTTGGTTTTTCTCTCACAGCTGTCCCTCAGTTGGTCTTTGAGTGGAATGAAGAATTTTTTTATCCAAATCAAAATAACTAGACTAAATTACTGTGTTGGAAAAAGCCTCAAACTTCTACTATTATTAAAGTCATATTCAGCTAAGAAGATGCTTCAGCTTCACAGTAGAGGTCTATTTTAAATTCCGCATTGCACTGCAAGGAGACTGCTCGATTATGAGGTTTGGGACCACAGTCAGGACACAGATAGGAAAGCCATGCTTGGAAACCACAGCGCACTGGGTTGAACTGCGCCTGGGTAGTGAGACGCCAGCTCCTTGCTGAACTGGATGTGAAAAGTGGAAATAAATACTTCAATAATAGAAACGTGTATCTGGATTTAGACAGTTATTTCTGGTACAGAATATATCAAAGAGATTAGGTAGCACACAAATCATAACTAGGTTGGTTTAATTGGGAAAGACTAACTGCGCAGCTTTCATGAGAGAAAATGAACACAATGTGATATTTGGGCTACACTTAATCCCTCCTACTTGACTCCCGAAATTAAAGAAATAATTGAAAAACGTCTATATTTTGGTTTATCTGGGGATATATAATTACAACCCAAACTAAAGTACAACTTGCAGCATGGAGAAAAGTATGTATATTAAAAGATAGGTAAAAAAGTAATGGGGACGTGAACATGCTTACCTTTGTAGGACTTTTCATAGCTGCACCTTCAAGCACTCACAACAAGGAACCTGGCACTATGTGAACCTTCATTTTCACTTGTGATTGTCTAAAGGGATCAGTGAATCCGAGCAGTTAACACACTGGGATTTGTGCAAACAAAGTCTAGTTTGAGTTTATATGTTATGGTGAGTTGCCCACTCACCAGCTGGGTTTAGCTCTTTGAGCTGATTTGAGGAATAAAGGAGAAAATGCAGATCTGGTGTTTAACATAAAGTTCTGTACACAGAGGCACTTGGTATCTTTTTCTGCTGTTATCACTACTATTACTTTCTACCCTTTAGTATATCTTTTCCTTACATATATTTGAGTGAGAGAATACTGATTCGAAATTATTGAAAGTTATGTATTCTTTCAATGTTCTCTTTTGTCAGAGAATGAAGGAGGGTATAAATACTTTAAACTCAGCATCTTTACCTTTTAACTATAGGAAAGCAACACTATTCACATATGAAAGATTAGACATTCTTATATTCATGTTGTCATCTATAGTGCCAAATACTTTGTTTTAAATAAATCTCTCAAGAAAGTAAGTGATAAAGGGGTAGCTTATACCGTTGCTTATTTTTAAGTTAATAAATATTAAAAATGTATATTAGAAAAAGCTTAGAAGAATTATAATTTAACTTCCAAGATTAGGTGTACATAAGTTTTTGGTTTTTCCAACAGTTGGCAATATATTTATAATTACTAGCTGTTCAATTTAAGTGAAATTTAATCTTTTGTGACATGAACACATATAATAATAAAACCCAAAAATAATAATTAGTTCTCTCATCTACTTAAGTATTTCTTGTATCTTTGACCTCAGAGAAAGAATTTTTTTATAATTACTATTTTGTACATTTTAAAATCACATATTTTTACTGCTTAACTGACTTTTTTCATATGGAGATATGAAAAGGTTGTAAAATTGAGAAAATTAAAGAGAATGTTTACTTCAACAGGGTATAATAGACATCCTATTATTCGGGTAGACTTTGTAATTTTATTAGCATTTTACAAAAGAGTTTAAAGTATCTTTAGACTGATTAGAAAGTTTTTGAAAGGTGCATAATCCCAGTTAATGTACATCAAGTTATCTTCCACAAAAGAGGAAATAAGAAACAGCTTCCTGTTGCGCATATTAACGAAGCTAAATAATGCAGGATTTAAATGCAAAAATGGGAAAATTTAAAAGGGCAAACAAATACCATGAGATGATTTTTCTCTTAAAGTAACTCTCTGGTAGAACTTCTTAAATAAAAGCTCCCACTGGCAAGGCATGCATTTATCCTGTAGGCTATATGAAGACGTGTCATTGAACTGTTACAATTGTTGTCCAGTCAAACGAGGATGCATTATCTGCCCATGATACACCTATATCGCCTCCAAAGCCCGCAGGGGGATTTGGCATGATTAAGAATCTTTAGAATTGTATTCAGATTCAAGATTCACAATAAGATAGTCTGAGAATTATAAGTAGATATACATTGGGAAAATGGTGAAATAAAATTGCTTATAGTGTGTCTAGATAATTATAACTAAATATTCTAAAATGGTATCAGACATGATTTTTCTTCCTTTTAAAAAAATAAATAATTCTAGTTGTATAGCGACTCAGATGTAGTGATGATCATATTGAGTACTTCACCCAGGGGCCACCAATCAATGAGAAAAAGCACTGGGAACTTCTCCCTGCTGGGCAAGATATAATTAAACCTACTCTCTTGTAGATAACTACAAAGATTCACACACTTTTTTCTTTCTACAAATTGGAACTCCTTATATATGAATCATCGAGTTGTTAGTTTATTTAAAACTAAGTTCCAACAACTTAAAATGAAAGAATTTTTTTTTTTTTTTTTTTAGAAATAAATGGAAACAAAGCTTTTGTAGATCGGGAGGGAGAAGGGGGGTGAGGGGAGGGGAGGAGAATGGGAAAAAAGAAGGAACAAGACAAGTCACGTACAGGTACAAATCCCCTATGATCAATGTTATCACTATGTACATTGAAAATGTACCATTAAAATTAAAAAAAAAAAAAGAAAAGAAAATGGTAGGAAAAAAAAGAAATATCTTTCATCATCCCACAGTTGCTTCAAAACATTCAGTGGTGATTTTATTTGAAGGCAGGGGATGTATATATTTTCCTGACTGTGTTGTAAAAGATACGACGACATAAAAGTCCACAAAAATAAAACATCTCAAATGGCCAGGCACCCAGAGATTAGAATACTACAGCTTGTTGCAAAGCATGTGGGATATCTCCTTGAAGAAAGAAATTACTCTTCAATTAATTACTCTTGAAATTTTAAGAAATCAGGTACAGATGATAACTTTCTAATTTGTTCCTTTAAAGTTAAGGAAGCCACATCGCAATTACTAGTATTATTTTTCCTTTTTGTGAACTACTTCTTCCTTCTTAATGCTGTTCTGTTATTTAAAATAACAAAACAAAAAATAAAACAAACTAAATCCACATGGCTTGCTAATTTATAGATGTTGTCTCTTAATCTCCTGATTTGTCTTAAATAAGTATTTTATTCGACCTGAATTGAGTTGGGTTAAAAATATCTTTTTATCCATGCCAGTATGTAGACACGAAAATGAAGACATTGTCTAAAAGACATGCCAAACATCTGGTATGTCTTTTGGATATCATCACATAAACCTGTGAATAGTGACCATGTGCTGATTACATTCAACACAAACACACACATTCATTAAGATAAATAATTAAGCTGTCATAATGAATGACAAGCATTAATTCCTATGAAGTAGTAAGGATAGCTTGGGGCATTCAGAAGGCTGATAAGTGTAAATTGTCATTATTATCTCAGTTCTCAACACAGGCTTGCTTAGTTCATGCCTGGCACAATTTAGGGCATTGCTTTTATTGAAAGAAAAGGAAAAAGAGGCAAGCGTTGTTATGCTTATTTCCCAGAGTGTAAAAATAAGAAATGAGTGTCAAGTGACTTGTCTAAAAATCAAATCCAGAAAATCAAAGATGTATAAAGGACTTGGCTGGCACAGGGCCCCTGGAATAGGCAGATATTCCTATTTCTCTAATCTCACCACTCATTGAGGAGCTTGGGCAAGTCACTTAGCTTTGCTTAGCCTACTTCTGCATTCATTTTTGGACATGATATGAGGAAGAAACAAGACTCCATGCCGCAAATATTTGGACATGTGCACATAAGAAATTTTCATTAAATATGTATATAAGAAAGGAAAAAAAAAAGAAGTAAAAGAAGGAAGGATGCATCCTGAATTTTATCATTTACTCTTTCCATTATACAAATTTTCACTGACGATATGGTATGCAGAATATACACATAGAACAAATATACGAAGAAAAAATAAGATGAAAGGATTGAAAGGAAGAAAATGGCAGGAAATTTAATAGAAAAAGAAAAACAGAAGAAAAGAATAGAAAAACAGGCAAGAGAGGAGTTGAAAGAAAGATGGAAGTGCAGAAGGAAGAAAGGATGGAAGGAAGGAGGGAGGGAGGGAGGGAAAGGAAACAGGAACAAAAGGTAGAAAGAATGGCAAGAAATATGAGAGAAGTAAGAAATGAAAGAGAAATGAAATGAAAGAGAAAAAAAAGGAGGACAAAACGCAAAGTTATAGAAACATAATGAGTTCTTAACTTGATGTTTGACTTGTAGAAAAATGTATTTTTCCTTTAGCTTTATACTGGTTTTCAATTTAGCTTCGAGATGTAGTGTGTGGATTATGTATAAGGGTTGACTATCAAAGGTACAGACATATAACACGTTCATCTGAACTTGATCTATCAGAAGGTGTGCTAGCGCTAGCAGCTGCCTTCCTTTCTACATCTATGGATAGGTTGTAATGTAAGGCCAAACTGTAATGTAAAAAATGGCTCTTGAGGATATTTGTAATTGGCATGAAATAAAGACGAAATGAGTGTTAAAAAATCATATCCTTTTATGAAGAAAGAAAAACACATAAACGCCTATAAAATGATTCTAAAACTGGAGTGTGTTATACAAATTAATAAAAAACCATGCGGCCAGCAAGAAACAAAAACTGCATTAGAAAAAATGTGTAGATCAAAGACACAGATTCCTTGGATAGTTAGTATTATTTTTAGCGCAAAATGTTTCTACTAGTATTCTAAGCAAAAAAGAGGAATGAGCCCAAGAGCTGTTAAGTATATATTGAGATTTGCTCTTTCTGTCTCTCTTTTTTCTTCCTTAAATATTGATTCTTAAACCCACTGTAAATAGGGAGGGAGGGAACAGAGGGGAGGAGTGGGGAATGGGGGAAAACCAAGACGCATCATGTATAGGTACAAAAGAAATGTGATGAATGTGATAATTATATGTACAATGTACCAATACATGCTCTTGGTTTAAAATAAATAAATAAATAAATAAATAAATAAATAAATAAATATTGATTCTTGAGTATCCAGATCTAGCTAAATTTTTTTTTATCTTACCCTTCTTACTTTATCTTTAGCTCTTGCTGCTCATTTACAACATCAGTACCAAAATTATGGCTTCAAATTAAAGCCATACCAACTAAAACAGATTTTAAATTAGATACTGCTCAGTTGACACCCTGTTCTTTTCTTTATCTTGTTATTTTTATAAAAGGTTACTAACACTAAATGTATTTTCCATGGAAACCTTTAAAAACTGTAAAAAAAAAGTGATGGATTAACTTTCTTGAATGAAAACACTTCCAAATGACTTGGCTAGGCAGAGGCATATATTTTAGAACAATATTTACCAAATGTTATGTGAGAATTGTTTAATGTTCCAAAAGAAGAAAAGCTAATGACCTAGAATTAGTACAGGATTTAGTGTGTTCCTAGTGCATCAGAGTCTCATCTTAATTTACACAAGTTAAATTATTTTCTTACGATGCTGTGTATGTATTTTAAAAAGAATGATAGGTTTTCATAAGTCATTGAGGAAAAACCTCATTTAAATGTATAACTAGGTACCCAATGATTTAGACAACAAATAGCTATGGCGAGTCTTGTGTCCTATTCAGGAAACATGATGATAACAATTAATTTAAGTGAGAATTCCTATCTTCAAGATACTAAGAATCTAAAGAAGAAACAAACACAGAAGCAACTTTAATTTATGTCAAAAATCATTGACTTTCCTAAAAGAAGTACAGTAAGATATGTGAAATATTCAGGAAAAAAATTTTAAAAAGTAAAACTGAGCTTTTATCCTTGGGCCTTGTTATGGTTTAGATCTAGAATGTTGCTCAAAATCTGATGTGTTTAGAGTCAAGGCTTTTGGAATGTGATTGGTTCCTGGGGAGATGTACTCATCAAGGGATAATTAATCAGTTGATGAGTTCATAGCTAAATGTGTTGTTCGGAGGGGAGGGGGGTCTGCTCAGCAGAGACAAGTCCCCGGGGGTGTGCCTTTGGAGGGTATGTCTCCCTTCTCTTCTCCTCCCTTCTCTGTCTGCTTCCTGGCAGCCATGAGGTAAGGATTTTTCCTCAGCCATGCTGTTCCTCCATGTCATTCTGCCTTGTAGCCAACCAACCATGGACTGAACCCTCTGGAAAACATAAACCAAAATGAACCTCTCTTTTTTTAAGTTCCATGTGTCAGTTATATTGTCCCAGAACCAGGAAAATTACCAATACATACTTGTCAGTAGAAATGGCAATACTGGGCTACAGTAGTCCCACCCACACTTAACACAGAATTCATTAATAATCTGCATCCTGCTCCTTTCCACGAGAGCTGACCTCTGCTGACCTCCTCCTAACACACCCCTGACATGGCAAAAGGGTTTTTTTTTTTTCTCCTTGTATATTTCAGTCAATTATCTTTGTCCTTCTACACTATACAAAAACGAATATAGTCTTCACAAAACTGCAAAGTTCATGTTTTTAGCAATAGCAATATCATAATGATGCTAATATACTAGTAAGAGAAAATAGCAAACATACTGGCTTGAAAAATGTTCTGCCTAGAAAAACTGTTTGGAACATTTGAGATACATGATGAATAACTGTGGAATAAATGAATTTATGAATACTGAAATATTATCTATGCCTCAGCACCATGATACTTCTTACTGTTTTTCCAAAAGTTTCAAATATATGCAAAAGTGTTGAGTGTTACTAAATGAAAAAGCTGGTGCCTTTAATAAAAAGGAAATAAACAGCTCTAATGTACAGCGCCCATGGCTGAACTGAGTTGAAACCTCTGGTAGCATGGAAGAGGTTAGCCTGGCTTATTAGGCTTACTGACATTTTATTTAAGTGCATCTTTAACTTTTCCTTAGCTTAAATTTCCAACATCCAATCTGGCATGTATTACATGTTTCACAAATCTGCAGTCAGATTCCTTATTTTACTCATGTGTATAATCTGTATACAATTACTTTGGGCACTTTCCCTCAACTTGGTTCATATACTTTACACTAGCATTAATGCTTCCTCTTTTGCATTCTACTCAGCCTCTTCTCAATTGATACTGAGAAAAAAAGAGTCAGATGCAAGATTTTTCTTGGGATAACAAATCATCATTATGTGTGTGTGGCTTCTCCAGAAGCCCCATAAACTACTTGCACAAGTCATACTACCAATGCCACAAAAAATGCCACCTCTGTGGGCTACACAGACCTTGCCCACCCTGTTCTCTCACAGGTAAGCTGACGCCATCCATACAGCGCAGCTAAAGCTCTTGATGTGTGGGTGGCTTTCATGTAAGTTTCTAGGAAACAGGAGACTCATAAACGCAGCACTTAGTCACTGCCTGTAACAACTACAAAAGTTTATAAACAGTGTTCATGGGACTTTCTGTAACCAAATTCACTTTAGATAAACCAAAGATGTCTCTTGCTTTTCCTGAGAATTACCACTTTGAGGGTGTTACTGTCGTGATGCTTGTAGGAACCCAGTGAAGATTGAGTGGGGTTCCAAGATGGTTGGAGCAAAAGATGGACTTGTCACTGTCACAGGCACTTATGTTAGAGGGCTTAGGTCTCTTTGTATCAATTCTTTCCCTTCCACTCACCAGGTTAGATTTTATAAACATCTCATGAAATTGCATATAGAAGGATTTTTATACATGATATAGCTCCCAGAAATAAGAGAATGAAGAGTTGTCACATCATTATTTTTTTCCTAGATTCCTTGTAAAATAATCATGAGGAAGTAAGAAAGAAGCATAAAACTATACAAAAGGCAGCTGGATACAGTTGAGGTCTTTCTTATCCATTTTGCAAGGAAAAGAATAAATGGGAATTCAATAGGAGTAACGGACTGAATTCTCTGAGCTGGCAAAATGTATATTTTAACTGATTTTCTGTTGTGTGAGATCCAATTACTTTTGTTAAACTGTTTTAAATTTCAATATTGCTTCCTGGTATCCATGATTATTAGAAGAAAGGAAAGCACAGAATACATATTTCTCAAGACTCCTTGAAGAATCATGGATATGTTAGTCACAATAAAGAATTCTTTACATTATATTGCCCTTATTACATATTCAAATTTATGAAAAAATAATCCTACAGTTTTCCACACTACAGAATGAATGAAATTTAAAGAATATACATATGTAAGAAATTCTAAAGGAAATAAATTAGATGATCATGTGACCTATTAAAAATTAAAGAATTTGCTGGATAGAACATATTAATTAGATACATGTATTTCACAACAAAAAGCTATCACATCAGTCACCCAACTCAACTACTCTTTCTTTACCAGTAGAATATTTTAGAAGGAATACATATAATCCATAACAATAATATAGTGAAAATTCAGAGAATTGGTGATACCAGCACATTTTAGAAAGCATTACATAAATAACTCATCGGAATATTTTATTTGCTTATAAGCTTCCTTGTGTTCTTTGTTCAGTGCATGTGATTCTATTGAATTAAAGTGAAACACTGCAGCTTAATTCGCTATGTGCTGTATTTATTTCAGATCATATTATACGTGCATATTGTTTCTTCTATAAGTAGGTTTTTATTCGGTGAAAGTGGAGGACAGAAGCAAACCGACCAGACCTAACTGCAAACCTGAATCAGTGCAACCCATGCCGATGAAGTAATGAAAAACAGCACTGTTCTTAGAGGGGCAATAATGAGTATAAGTAGACAAAGGACTTTGAATAGCTACTGGGAATAAAGAATGAAGCATCCATTTCAAGAAAGAACCTTTCTCTGGCATCACAGATAGCTTTGTGAACTGGCTAAATTAGGGTGCCATATAACAATCACAAGCTTTAAGAGAAGTCTTTGAAAGACAGCTTTCACATGCTTTTATTTAAAGAGTCTGATTTAATAATAGCATTTTGCTTGTTGAGTTAGTTGTGTATGCTCACCTCTCTCTTTGCTTCCCTTCTTCGCCCTCCTTCTGTCTTTCTACCTCCCGCCTCTGCTTTTAGGAAATGTGTGTATTTTTGAGGCGCTGACTTTGAGATGAACACTGCCAAAATAGATCTTAAAAACTTAGTGCTTTAATAATGCGACTTCATGAATGGCCTAAATACAAGCCCAATTTTGTGCTATTAGAAAAATATTTTGAATAAAGATTTGGGGTAACTTATATGTCTATATCTGGAATTCAGTCGTTTTATACCAGAAAAGATTTATCTCTGATAACTATAGATAAGTTTATGTCAAGATAATAGATCAAGCTTCTCCATTCTCAAAATATCAGCATTATAATGGATTCTGGCTGTTTTGCATGATAATTCCAATATAATAATATATTATTTACTTAAACATGCTGCAGAAGTATTCAACAGTCAATTAAATGGCAGAAGTAGTATATTTGTAATTACACTATGATATTTCCATTGACTAGAAGTTTTTAATTGAAAAACACAGAATAATATGAACTTTGTAAGGTTAAATACTAAATGTCCTCAACTTTCAAACTTTAAAAATTGTCTTTAAATTTTTACATTTTATGAGTATGGAGAATGGTTGCTGAGATTTATTTGCGATTGTGTAAATTTTTGAAGCTTAAACCACATGAAAGATTTTGCATTTACTTATAAGTGGGAATTTATAAGACAAACCATATAAAATGCTAAATTTTTAGCTTCTCTTTGAGCCATATATATATATATATATATACATATATAAATGATAAATAATAATATATTCATGTAGAAGAGAAAATAATACCGGACATGTTCTGATGAGGACAAATCACATTCTGATTAGTAAATATAATACATTAAGTATTGCAAGAATGAAAATGCAACAAATATTTTTCACTCAGTCAATAATACAATAATTCTGTTGTTGTTTCTTAATGGCAAAATCAGTGCAAGGGTCCCTTCACCTTGCCACTTACTGGTGTGCACGTGGTTTACTCTGAAGAGAAAGTTAATACATATGTTTTGGTGGCTACCAGTGTTTAGGAAAAAAGTGGAACTTATAGATTATTTATTTTAGAAATATTATTGACATGATGAATATGCTAACGAAACACTGGACAAAAAGCAGTCATAATTTGAACAAAATTTTGATCTGTATTAACTCAAAAATTTTCCAATAAACCATTTATAAATCCAGACAAAAGAAGTTCGATATTAATATTAAATAGCATTTTTGCATGCATCACTAGACCTGCTTGTAAAAAACAATAAAAATAAAAGGAGAGCATAAAGGAAGACCTAAAAAAATGAATTTGCTTTCGTCTAAACAGGATCTGAGCAATTATACTGAAATTCATGTGGTGTTCAGAATAGCGTCCTAGACAGTAAATCTGACTATTATCCCAAATAACATAATTATCTCCTCTCTATTAAATACTCTATGCTCTTTTCAAAAAGATGGGCAGAAGGACTAATTCTCTGTAGTTATGCAAATCCCACCCAGAATGAACACTATCAGTAATAACCACAGGTCAGTTTATTTCAAGATAATATAGCAGGTGCCCACATTGTCAAAATACCTGCATTATAATTCTATTCCAGTTACTGTTGTTAATTATGAGGTTCTTCTCAACAGGAAACAATCCCACAGACAACTGAAACAATTTATTTTAAATACTATAAACAACAGAGAGGCTCGGCCTCGGGGATTTGAGATTTCTGATCCTCCTGAGAGCCCACAGCATGTTCCCCCAACTGAACATACAGTATTGATAAAGGCGGATTCTCATTTTAAAGTGTTATGCTTCATGAAGGCCCTTAAATATAGATTAGAATGGCTTTGAGTCTTAGTACTAATTGGTAAATATTATATTTTTGCTGTATTTATTAGCTTTTATGGAAATAAAATCATGTATGCAAGCTGAGTATGCCAGCTCTAAATTCCACTGAATGTAAATTCTAAAGATAGTACTTAGGTAAGACACAGTTCAGCACATATGCCTTTGAAACCATGAATAGTTTTTTGTGCCATGTCTATAAATTCCTGTGCCACGTACTGACACCTAAATCGTATCCACTTAAAGAAAGACACAGAAAGTTACAAGACTTTATCAGGACACTGACCTGAAGGAAGGCTTCCACTGTGGCTGGCAGGTTTGTGTATAAAAAGGCATCCCAATGAGACTGAAAGAACCTTCAGGAAAGATAGTGTCCAGCTGAACTAGCATCTGTCCCCATTCTGAAATTCTAGAACTTCCAATAACAATAGTGTAGAACGTTTATTATGAGCTGGCATGGTTCTAAATGCTTAGTAACTCCTTTAATTTCTGATCGCTCTTTGAGTGATAACCCCCCATCGACACACACACAATGTAATTTGCCTAAATCGCCATGCTAGTATTGGATTTGAACTCAGTATCTCCGGAGTTTATGACATACTATAGTTGATGTCAATACTTAGCGGATAAAAGAAAAATACGGAAAATGATACTCCTTTGCAGGAAAGATTTGACACAAAAGGGCTTTTGATTTAATTATTATGAGGCATGCTAGAGATGGGGCTTTTCTTCTACTTCTTGCTCTTAGGGTGTCTATGACACACAACTGCTCATTGTTTTCAGAACCCAACCTATTTCACATTTCCTTACCGCTCAGTGTTGTTATTTTCTTTTATATCATGGTGAAGACAAAATCCACAAAAACTTGAATAAATACCTATATCATTAAACATAGTGAGTTACTGACAATATTAAACTTCTCTCTATTTCTTATTTTAAACTGCCTATTACAAAATATGCTCTAGGTCACATATAGGGTATACCGAAAATACTTGTTTGTAACTTGAAAAATTATGTAGATTTTCTAGAATAAATGCAAATCACATATTTAAGTCTAAAACTTTATGAAATCACAAATATACTAAGCAAAAATCATAAACTAAACCAGAGTACACCCAAGAGGACTCTGATATCTGCAATGTTAGAACCTTAATATGGAATTCCGTTGATACAGCGTTAAATTTAACAACGACATTTATCATGTGATAGCAAATTTCCTACATTAATATAAACTTGACCTTTAATTAGATTTTGGTGTTCTGTGCTTTAAGATTTGTTATCTCATATTCAAAGCCATGAGCAGCTTGGACAAAATAATATGTTTCCCTCAACAAAATATCATATACACAAGAGATGACAAACTAGTTTTGATTCTTAGCTTAATTTACAAAACTCCTCATTTTATATCTAATGGAACTTCATGTCTCTTAGTTTCCATAACTGAATAAACAAAGCCTTTACATATATTTTCCAGAAAAGATGACTAAGCAAGCAAGTTGCCAGCAAATACGAACACAATCCAAAATTTAGAAGATGGTATCAGATATTTGATGAGGTGTTTCTTCTCTTTCCTATACAGCTTTGTTGGATACATACATTGTACACTCCATATTTCTTATGAAATTTTCCAGGCATAGTAAGCTTCAATGACAGTAAAGACCTGCTAATTGAACTTAATGTTGGTTACACATAAATATTTGGCATCAGTTTTCTTGGCAGTGAAATACTAAATAATCAATAGTAAATGATTAGTTCCTCAAGTGGCTGTTTGCATGGAGAAGCAGTATATTGTGGATGCTAAGTATGTCACTGTGGAATAAGTATCTGTGAGTCAGAGATCCACCAACAAATATGAGGCTTTGGAAAATTTTAAATATGTTTTGGTTTGGTTTCCTCAGCTCCAAACTGTGGGGGAAATACTACCTATATCCCTTGGTTACTGTGAGTGTTAAACAGAAATAAATACATAGAATGTAGTTAGAACAGGAATGAGTAGTCAGCCATTTTTTTTAATATTAACAAATGCTACATTTATTATGTCATTATGTTGTGTATACTTTCCATTTCTGATTAGCAACATTGAGTATTCAAATGGACCATATACCTTTTCTACCACCTCACAGTTTGTGCTGAAGATAAAAAATTTAGTACAGCCTTCAATGAGTCTAAGTTAAGACTGTAATGGAATTTCCTGGTTACAGAGACGTGAAAAGCAACTTATGAATCTGTCCCTTAGATCACCAACAGCCGATAAAGCACTTGAATGTACTGATGACAATGTTCTAGAAGAGGCTTGAGATAGCCTGTCAGGGCAGAATTGCACAGTTGTCGGAGAAGATCATAAAATCAACTCCCGGTAAACTTCAAGTGGATCAGAGTCTCACAGCGAACCCGGCAAAACTTCTCCCCATGTCCTAGATGAGACCCCTTAACAACTGAAGCTTATTATTTAAAGTCACAGTGTCATTAGGCTACTTGATGTACAGTCTATGTGACATGATTTCCTGCCCAGTTTGTCCTTCCTCTTTAAATAACTGATGCATACAATGTTTGGCACTCACCTCTTAGAAGGAATCAATCTCTAGTTGCTAATACATTATATCTGCAACTTGTTATATGCTTTAAGAAAGCAAGTTCTCAACAATTTATATAAATAATTCAACTTAATTTTCTCTGCAGTAATAACAGCAACTATATGAGCCCGACCTTTTCAGGTGGAAGGTAGGGGGGTCTATAGAATTATAAAACCAGGGCTTGTTTCTCCTTTTGGACTTTTCACCCAGGCTGGTGGAAACCCAGGAGGCCCAAATTCAGGATTACTGAGTTAGTAGTTAACTTAGTTAAGAGGATTAAAAAAAAAAAATTGGCATCCTTTCACTCTTCTCTCTTTCCCATAAATCGGAAAGTGTATTTTTTACTGTATGCCTTATGGTACAGTGTAGTGTGGTTGTAGCTCTATTTTTAGAATAAGTCAGTATGTATCAGCTGCATTTTGCATTTTTCACATTAGAATGTTTTCACATGTATTATCCTGAATTCCATATTTAAAAAGAATCGCTTTAGTAGTTTAGGACATAAGAACATGGTAAATATTTACTGATCTCATATTATAAACATGACAGTGGTCTATAGTAAACTTGGAGATAAGTTAATTTTAAAATAAGTTTTTTTCTTTTGACTGGCATCAATAATATAGAAATTTTGTTTTCTGCAGTTTTTTGAGGGGAAGGAAATGAAATAAAAAAATGAAGTTGAACTGTGTCAAGGCTGTACTGCAAGTATTAGTTCATTTGACTAGCATAAAAATTATTGATATTTAGGCTGTCCGTGATGTAAATTTAATAACAACTAATAAAAATTCTTTGTTAGCCAATCTCTTCCTTACCAATACATTCACATATATTTAACTGTAAGTGTCTGTAAAATTCCTATGAGAAATGTAATTTCACCCCTGTTTTAAGGAATATAAATTGCTTCTTCACATTAACATAGAAAAAAATCAAAGCGTTTCATTCTACTGATTTCAAAGGCCATGTTTTTCCCAGTAGAGATAAACTATGTTTCTTTCTTCCAACAAAGAACTGTGAACTTTTTAAAGATATATATTGATATGGATTCCATTACCCTAAAGCCCAAAGTAAAACTGAAGCAAAGATTAGAAACTCTCATTGCTGAAGCCTAACTCCCTGGTGCCCGACTCAGAGGAATATTATACTGACATCTCTTATCATTTTGACTGATGTCCTGTGTCTGTCTCCGAAGAAAAGAACATTTTCCTTCTGCTATCATCTGTGTAAGCTAGAGCAGCCAGGGAGATTGCTTTTGACTCATTCTAATTATCAAACTGCTTTCTCACACTCATTATATGTCTTTGGTCTCCCTGCTGAACTACAATGCTTCAGCGATTTTGTATGCCAGTTAATGGGCCTTCTATCACATATATTTGTATCACCCTTTCCTGCTTCATTGTGAGAAAGAAAGGAAAAAAAAACATAGAAAAAACAAAATGCATTTCTATCACAATTTAGCCTTCAATTTACATTCTATCATCCATGTATTCATGTCATTACTTGTATACTTTAGTTCTGGGTTATAAAAAAAATACTGCCTGGGTTATTTTGCTTTATACATAAACTGCACTGAAGGTATCAGAGAATTGTAGATAGGTTAAACTTTTGAAGAAGATTTTATAAAAAAAAACCTTGAAAATTAAAATAGATATTCATATAATAAATGATACTAACTTCTTAAACTCTGGGTAGTTAAATAAATAATTACCCCAAAAGCAGCAGAATTTATAAGTGTAAGTAGGATCGAGAAGTTTAAAAAGTAATAGAATCAAAATATATTATTAGGAGAGACTTAGATGATCATCCTTAATTACATATCTTAATCTATGGACTAATATCCAGGATAAAATTCACATGGTTTCATCAATCACTTCCTAAAACAGAACACTTGTTTTAAATGAATCATATTTCTGAACTAGTGAGGACTTTTCAACATGAGTGAAGTCATTTCACTCACTCTTTTTTTGTTTTGTTTTGTTTTCTGTTACAAATAATTTAATGGTAATTGATATGAAATAAATAGTCAAACTGTGGCCTTCTGGGGCCAGGAAGTATGGATAATAATGTTAAATAGGAAGTATCATGACATTCATATTTCTGCTCAAAGGCAGAACTACTTTTAGCACAAAGCCCAATCGGGAAGTGACTCTTCATTCTAAGAAGCATGACATAAAACCTTCTTTTCATTACCAGAGTATACAGGGAAATCTCACTTCACTGCATTCAGCAACTGCCCTGTTTCCAGTTATCCTCTATAACTGAGAATCACTTGGTGGCCAGCAGACTGCAGAAACTTAAGGAAAAAAACTGATTCTCCATAGTGGCCTGTATAAAGATCTGTAATTTCAGGAAATTTCTGCACATCACTAATATAAAATTGATCATTTTTGCAAATATTAAAGGATCCAGAAAGGCACTTGGCAGCACAACATAAGATTGACAGGAAGATGGGGCAAGAACACAAAAACCAGAACCCCAAGAAGGAATGGAATCAAAGCTAAGCTGGAACATAGAATGTCACCTTAACCGTACTGATTTTTGTTTCATTCCTGTCAGTTTCTGTTTTAAAGAACAAAACTTAACAGAATACCCCTGCTATATATCATTTAAAGTGGCTAAACATTTGATTCAAGGCTGTGTGCAAATTTTTCCCTAAAATGCATTATATCTTCCAGTGTAGCACAGGTACACAGCTGGAGTAGCAGAGAATCGGAGCTCCTGAGCTCTGATTCTGCACAGAAACCAGGGAAGGGTGCTCCCACCCACCGCGTCTCACTCTCCCATCCAACAGCTCTTATGTATATTTGACCACTTCCTAGAATGTTTTATAGATAGTTTTTCTGCTTTATATCCAGGCAGAATTTAACATAGAGAACCTTGATTTAGAGTCTCATCCGCACACATTACATTATGTATATTCCTGTTATTCTAGTTATCCATAGAAGTGCAACTTAAAATACAAATTCATTGTAGCAAATCTCATGAAGTTGTTAAATAACTGAGTTAATAGCTTTACAGTCAAAGTGTCCTTTACTTATACACAAAGAAGTAAATGGAATATGACAATTATTCAGTGACAGCAAATACTTCAGTTCCAAGTTAGGTTTTGAATTGGATATTTTCAACAAGTAATTTCATCCCACATCCATCTCTGTATATAAAAACAGGCACCATCCTTTGGGTTGAAATGAAACCCTTTTCCATTTTACTAAGTTCAAAAGACATCCTTGAAGTATCACACACAGATTGCCATGCATTTCTTAAAATACACTGATGCCTTCATATTAAATAGCTTGTCCCACCCTTTCACCATTTATCCCAGCCAAACTTTTCCAATCCAGCTTTGCACACAAGTCTGACTTCCCTTTAGAGTTGGCATACTCCTTGTTTGAGCTGGCACTAATCGATCAATAACGTTCCTACTTCAACCGTTCAAGCAGCAGCTAACCAGGCAGCCACAACAAACATGATTCTAGCAGCTCCTAACGTGTGTCTCAGCCTGTAATTCAGATGCTGTTTCCAAAGAGTTTATATGTAGACCACGTCGCTCTTAGAAAGCTCAGTGCAGGGATTTTAAACAGAAAGCTTATTAGGCACACAGTCTTGCAATTTAAATCATTATAAGTAGTTGCTCAAAAAAAGTTTGGGAAGACAGATGCATGGTAATGTATTTTAACATACGGAAACTTTCTTGGGAAAGGACAGTGCTGTACCAAGTGACAACATCCTGATAAAAAGTACTAAGCATCGATTCGATTAAGTATTGTATATCATTTACCTATAAGAAGAAACCGATTTCTTCCCAGTGTAAAGCACACAGGTCAAAGAGAGAAGATTTGTGTATGGGACAACCAAACCTTTTTCCTCAGTTGCTTTAAACATACTAGGGAGAAATGATATCAGTAGAATTAGGGATGAATCATTTACTCAGTCTCACACATAATTCATTTCATTGAATGCCAGCAGCTCTAACATTACAATCGTCATTCTGCATGCCATGGTAGAAGAACAAAAAAGAGACTTGGTGCTTGCAGTGTAAAAGTCACAGTCTCACACAACACAAAACTCTGAGAAACTATAAATACAATGCACACAGCAATAGGCTGCAGATATCAGTGTCTGAGGAAAGATTTCTCCCTGAAGAACTGGCGTTTAATTTGTGCTGTGGTCCTTACTGCAGGTGATGACATCATTGATGCATTGATTCACTGATGAATTCATAGTTGAATGGGCTATTAGGAGGGGTGCTTGGTTGGAGAAAACGACATTGTGGCCGTGGGCTGGAAGCAGACATCTTGCCCTTAACTCTCTCCCTCACTCTGCTTTCTGACCGCCATGAGTTGAGCACATTTCTCCACTGGGCCTGTCTGCTGTAATGGTTTGACTCATCATACGCCCATAGCTTTAGAGCCACTTGAGCGTGTCCTAAAACTGCTGAATCCACCAACCAAAATAAATCTCTCCTCTTTAAATTGTTTACTTCTGGTACTTTGTCACAACAATGACAAGCTAACACAATCTGGGTTTTGAAATGGCTGGTTTGTGCTCACTGAAGAACGGAATGGGTTGGTGCCAATACTCTACTCAAGTGAACAGCACAAGTAAATGCATGTGAGCATGAAATGGTGTTATGTTCTGATCCAGAATGGAAAACACAGATGATTTGAGGAGAATTCGTGGGTGGTATGACTTACTTTAACAGAGTAAATCAAAGAAGACACTAAGACTCTAAAAAACTGACTCTCCATCAGTTTTTTTAATTGAATAGCAAACATGCAATTGGTACTTTTTTGTCAGAATATTATGTAAAATAATAGAAAAAAGTCATGTATTATTAAACATGGGTAGTTTAGATTTCAGAATAAACTAGAATTGCATCTCTAAAAGGTGGCTAATACTGAAATCCAAAATTGACATATCAAATAAAAATTACATGTTTAAATTATATATGCAGATACAAGTGAATGTTATTTTTATACCATGATACCCGACTATTATTCTGATGTACTTTAAGCAAACCTTTAACTTTGTTACTAATGCTTTTCCTTGATATTAGTCTTTCACAGAAAATGCACAACACTCTTAACACAGATGCTCCCAAGCACGCTGCCTTCTTTCTTAATCTCGATGGCCTCAAAGATGCTATAAAATAAAGCATTTCATTTCTAAATTTCTCACTTGGCTTAGACTGAGTTCAGGTTATATTATTACTTTGGATTTAGATAAATTATTTGGGCAAGACAAGAGTAAAATAAAGGGTAATATTATTTTAAAAGTGGCTGCATGTTTGGGCTACCAGAAATACCAGTTTTTATTAAAAATAACAATTCTAAGAATGATGCCTATTGCTGGAGTTCTCAAATCTTATTCCGTTTTAAATAATTCTGTTACTGGCAGATATGAAAACATTAATAAGGCTTGAGAAATGCCCCAGATGGGTAATATTTAAGTCATTAGGGTCAGAGCTTTGTGAAGTTTTTCATGCATAATGAGATGAGTTAGTTAAGGCAATGCATTCCCACCAAGTCCTTTCATTTGGAATAGAGACTCATGCTTGGGTTCATCCCTATTTTAACCTGAGAGTGTACTGATGCAACATGAACACGTGGGGACAATCTCATATATCTTTGAATAGCTCAATATGCTTTGTGGTGCCTTGCATTAAAAAAAAAAAAAAAGGTGTGCTCAATGCATTGCTGTAATGTGTTTGGTTTTGAACATTTCAGTTGAAAGGAAGATTTAAAGGTCAATGCCTATTCTGTGAGATAAGAATTTTCATACTTAAAAACACGCAGAAATTCAACATTCACATTGGATAAAGAATCTAAGTGATAACAAAGAGTTACATTTTCCATACACCTGAGTATACAAGGCTCAAGATGCTTAAATTTAGACATGACAATTGTTAATTGCTTCTTTCTTAAGTATGCTTATAGCAAGAGATAAAGAGAGGAAAAAAAAAACTATTTCATTGTGTACCATGCACATCACATATATACACCTCTTCTCTAAATCTTCCCACTAAAATATATGACTATCTGAATTATACTTACAGGTATAATTTAAAGTGATGCACAAAGTAAGCTCACTGAGAAATCTTTTTTAAAGTAAAAATACCACTTTAGATACGGGAGTTCAAAACCCAGTACATAATTAAATACATATGATGGATTTTACTGAGTGCTTAATGCATGTAAAATTTCCTTTGACAATTCAAATTTAAACTCACTTTATTTCTTATAAATCTTGCAAGAGTATAATTGACTTTACATTTTTTTCCAACTCAGCTAACACATTAGTTTCATTTCTATATGAAATTTCATACAAATGAGAATAAGAAATGAAAAAATGGTACCTGGTAATAATCAACAGAGAAGCAGCTTGGAAAAGCCAAATGTGTGTGTGTGTGTGTGTGTGTGTGTGTGTTTTCTCCATACAGGCTTTTGTACAAGTTTATGGTGATTTTGAATATGATTCATTACCGCCAACACAGCAAATAGGGTAAAATTAATTTTAGAGCTGCAAATATTCTGATAGGAATCAGCAGAGAGAATGCTCCAGGCAAAAATTAACAATTTTTCTCTGGAGATTATGAAACCAATTTTCCACATGCCAAAGATATAAGCAAATGCATGTGCAGAGCTATCTAGATAAAAGAGCATTTTGCTATAACTTTAAGCACAAATCATTTATATCACAGTTCTATTTCCCTGCCTCATCTATTTCTGATTCACCCACAGAATTGGACTTGAGTGGAGAAACATTACAGAGGAACCAGGAGGCCTGCAACCCAGTTCTGTCCCTGCCCCCACACTCCATGCATTTGGATTAGCTCCTGTTAACTTACCTGCCATGATTTTTGTTTTGTTTTGGTTTGGTTTTTGGTTTTTTTGAGGCAGGGTCTCACTTGAACTCACTATGTAGCCCAGGTTGGCCTTGGCTTGCAGTGATCCTCCTGCCTCAGCCTCCTGAGTGCTAGAATTACAGGTATGAGCCACTGCACCTGGCTGTCATTCAGTTTTCTCTAAAGTGAATAAACAGAAATGGATTATCCCAAACGTGTCAGAAATCTAAAGTTCTGCTCCTAATTCCCAATGCTATGTGAGAGACTGAATGACTCACCTAATAATACCTACATTCGATCAGATACCACGTGGACTTACACATGAGAAGATGGGACTACTAGGACTGGTTATCTCATCTGGACCTCACTAAAGTTCTTTGCCTACAGAAATACCGAGCCTTTTTTGTTTGATTCTACCTTAAATCATATCCCACGATATTTCACCAAACCTGTCTTGGCTCTCACAGTATCCTTGCTGCACTCCATATCTAACCTAAAATGCTCTTTGACAAAACCAGGTATTAGAGCTCTACTTTGTGTTTAACCATCAACTACGAGTTCTTATCTTATGGTTGGAGCCTTTCCTGAGTTAAAAAAAAAACAACAACAACAAAAAAACAAAACCTGGAATTACTTTAGTCCAGTTCAGGTTAGATTTTACACGGATGTGTATGCATTTGTGTGTGGTGTCCACGCAACACATCCACAGCAGAAGTGGCAAGTGTGAGAGTGATCGTCACCAGAGTCCCTCCCGCGTTTCCTTCTTCATTCCTGCCTCCCGTTCTTTTCCCTTCCACTTCCCGGTAGCATCCACCTTGATTTCACATGTCACAGGCACATCGCTAAATACCGCTAATATAAAGGTGATTTGATCACACGGTCATCCTACAAGCAGAGACAGACACACGTGAGGAAAGTAATCACGCCACATGCCGCAGAGAGTCAGGAAGATGCAGGGGGTCACTGTTCCGTATTGCAGGTTGTAATTTGGTGCGGCCAACAAAAGCGATGACTTAGCAATGTGACTAACTCGTCTACTCTACTAGCTGTTTAGTCTTGAAGAGTTTTCTTAACTTCTTGGAGATTTCATTTTCTGACATAAATAAGAAAAAGCTGCATTCTCCTCCTCAAGTTTCGTGAGGAGTAAACAGATAGTGTATCCCAGTTTCCGATGTACTAAGCAAAAAATGTTTTGTATATGATGAATTCTACAGATATCTGTAAGAACATCCAAGTGTTTGCATGGTTCTTGAGGGCAAAATCTCTGATCCTTTATTAATCACTTTTCTCTACCGTGTATCTTGCATGCAATAGACATTTAATGAATATTTTTAAATTTACTACTTATGATAAATATATATATTCTCCAGTTCTTGAACATTTTCTTCAGTGTATGATCTGTACGCTGGGCCAGAGAGAACACTGTACCCAGATCCCACACAAGTCACATAGCTCTTGTAACAAGTGAATCCATTTTACGCAGAAGGAAGCCCAGACTCAGGTCCATAATGCAGGCCAACCGTGACTTCTCTGCCCATTATTAGGTTGCATAACTAAGGCAGATCCTGTGCCTTGTATCAGAGCATATTGCTCACTCAGATTATATCTCTGGGGGACGAAGTCATTTCTTCCATTGTGTAATGAACTCTGAATTCAAAATTCATATATTTAAGCTTTAACCAGAAATGTGACTATATTTGGTAATGGGGCCTTTAACGAAGTATGTAGGGTGATATAAGTTCATAAAAGTGAGGCTTTTAGTCAATAGTATAGATACCTTTGTAGGAAGACGAAGGAAGATGAGGTTATGAGCCACCAGTAAAAGGGTCATGTGAGGACATGGCAAGAAGGTGACCACCACAAGCCCAGGAAAGAGGCCTCAAAAGAAACCAAGTCTAATAAAACTACTTTGGTCTTGGACTTCCAGGTTCTACTACTGTGAGAAAATAGTTTGTCAATCCTTCCAACAAATTTTTTGTTTGTTTTATCAGCCCTTATCAACTAATACATCCTGTGTTAAAGTGCTGGCCCAGTATGCATCTACTCAAACTGCTGTGACCCGAGACCCTGTGCTACCATCACAATACTCTCCTAGACATTTCTAGGGATGGTTACCTTTGTGGCTCTGAGAAGTGTCCCATCTCTTTGACTTCTTGCAAACTGAACCCAATAACATTGACATTGCGGGGTTGTTAAGATTAGATCTAATATATAAAAACTTGTACAAAATGGGTGCTGAACACATGGTAATTCTGATTATTGTGTACCGTTTTCTAAGCACTGACTCAAATTGTGCTAAAAATGCATTTTGCAAAAATAGGCTATGATTAAGTTTGACTTTTTCCAGTGGTCAATCTTGAGAACTCTAAATAAAGACAGCCTAAAAGATGGTGGTATAATTATATAACAGGAAGAGGAAAGCTAACTAAGGGTTCTAGCCTGTCCATGTGGATAACACAGTCAGGTAGGGGAATCAGCAGTTGTTGGGGCAAAAATTCAAGGTCCTGATCCCACTTTCTTCTGTCATGGAAAAGAAACAAGCAAAGGATTGCCTAAGCAGAAGGATCCTGGCTTATAGTTCTATTTCCAAATATCATTCATCAGGAAAATCCCTGACTTTAAAGACTTCCTAGAAAATAATTTCTGTGTAGCGAGAATCATCTTTTCCTAAAACACGCACATTTCCTAAAAATAAAATAATAGCAAGATACACTTCAAGTAGGTTGGCTGTCAATTGCTTTACCCTAAAATGAGTTTTCTATTTCAAAATTAAACAAGAACAAGAGCCTTATAGTTAACATCTGAAAGAAGGAAAATATAGATGTAAAAGTACCTAAAGCCCGGCTTATCTTTTAATTAGACAAGCTTTTTTTTTTTACTATGCATATAGATAATAGTTAAAGATAGAACTTATCTCTATGCACTTAAAAATAGAAATACATCACTATGACATTGTCTAAGAAAAGGCATCCACACATATATTTTCCATTTGTCATTGCTTAGTGGAAACCAGGATGAGACTTGGGGAAAATAATTTTTCTGTCTATTTTTCTGTCTGTCTGTCTGTCTCCCTCCCTATATACATATAGGTGAAAAACAGAAAAGCATGCATATACAGACATTAATAGAAAAATTTATTGACAGACAAATGGCAAAGATTTCAAAAAACTGATTGATACTCTCACAGTGATCAATTACAATCTTTTGTTGAAATTATACTTACTCGGTTTTTGCTCATGTTTCTGAGAACACAATAAACTCAATAACAAATTGCATACTACAACAGAAAATAAAGATCCCATTGACAAATACCTAAGCTTTAAAGTAAACACTGCGTTTACATTACATTGTATGCTAGAAAAATGTTTTCACGTCCATATATTGATTTATGCCTGAAAGCATGAACTTTGATTACTCCTACGCTATCATTTAAATTTTCACAGCCATGGAACGATTTATTTTAAACTCTAGACACAGACTTAACCTTTTGAAGCTATAAATCTTTCAGGTTGATTATATACTACATAAAGAAATTCTAAATTTGCTACTCTTTAATTGAGAGTGTCTACTTTTACCCAGTATTTTGAGGCAAGGTGAAAAGGAGATTCTTTAGGTTCTTTTTATATCACTTAATTGTTTCCTAATTCCTCCCCACCAGAGGCAGTGACCCAACCCTCTAAATATGTAAGCTTGACAACATACTCTTCTCTCTTGGACAGGTGGTTCCAGCTTGAAGGAAGGCAAATGTGAAATAGATTGTCTTGAATAATTCAGCTATATCTGCTAGAGAGACCAGATCTCTCCTAACAGGAGAACAACCTTATGCAATGGAAATAATTGATAACACCATGGTTTCTTCTACATATATTATTTGCCTGTGTTGTACTGTAAAGATGTATTATCAGTGAAATTGCTATGTTATAGTTCAGCATAGGGGCTTTTAAAAGTAGGGGGATTCTTTCCAAGTCATAGTTTTCTGTTTATCTAGTTAACTATAAATGCAGTAAAATGAAGAATCTGATGATGGTCAATGCCATGGCTCCAGGTTTACGTAGGGAAGAATTTACAATAATCTGGTTAAATGTTCTGTCCAACTTTATTTGTTTAACAAAGCAACAATGTATTGATGAACAGTCAAGCACAAAAAAAAAAAAAATTCTATAATAATTATCAGAAGAAACACTCAACTAATAATTAGAAGGAGCACTAAACAAGGCTACAAACTAACCAAATTGCCTAAATGCCTTACCGACACACAGGCTTCCTATTTTCTTTCCTTTCTTAAATGAATAATGTTACTTCTCAGAATATCTCAGTTGACGACTCCCCTCCCGGAGTCTGTTCCACCAGTGTGTGTCCCTCCGCCTGAGTAGGGCTGCTCTTCACCTTTTGAGGAGTCTTTTTTGATGTTTTAATAAATAATTAGAAATGTCATCAAAGTTACAGGTTGGAAACATAATTGCCGATGTGACATTGTTAAAGTGGGTAGCCTTTAAGAGGTGACGGGACAGTCGGGCTTTTCCCTCAGGAAGGGATTAATGCCATTGCCCTGGAAGGCCTTCCTTGTAAAAAGGCAAGTTCCATCTGGTTTCTAACTTTCTTTGTCCCTCTCTTGTCTTTCCAACGTGGAAATATGCAACAAAAATGTTCCTACCATATGCGGTCCCTTAGTTTTAGATTTCAAGCCCACTAATCTCTCTTTATTATCAGTTATCCAAATCTCTGATCTTTTGCTGTAGCAACACAAAGGCGACCTACGGCAAATACCAATGTTAAAACATTTCTTTTTTTTTTTTTTTAAAGCGAATGGCTTCTTATAATGCTTTATTAAAAAAAAAAAAGAGCGAGAGACAGAGACCTGTACAAAGGACACTAGTGGCAGTTATTTTGGAAGATGGAATACAGTTGTGTGATAGAAACGAGGTTTCATTCAAGGGCCTGCAGAGAACAGTTTTGAGGGCAACGAGCCAATTCTCAGTAGAATTAGCAAAATTATAAAGGCACCTGTAGGTGCCCCCACAGAGTTACTTCCGTTCCCCTTGGTTCCTACCCTTAATCACACTCCGATTCAATACTCCAGAGTTAAAGTGAAGGTGGCAGGGAGGGACTCACTATGCCAGAGAAATATAATTTAAACTAGGTACAAAATCTACCATGGGACCGATTCCTATAACCACAATTAATAGCCTAAAATAAAAGGAAAGAAAATGGCACCAGAGATATTTAAAGCTAAGGTTGCAACCATTAAAAAAATACCTTGTAGTAGGTCTATAATTTAGTTCTTTATTATATCTTTGGCTTTTCTGTGGGTCGAGGTCTTTCTGTTTCTGAAAATACAAATCTCCGCTACTGTATTTGATTTTCACCTTACGGTCACAGCTTTATTAAAAAGATTACCAGTTTGGCCATCAATATTTAAAATCTAGGCTCTTGTCTTTTCAAATAACAGAGGAATTATATGGTAAGATGGCATTTGATACTAACTCCTAAGCTCTAAATAATGCATTCCTTCAGCATAATGTTTTTGGTAATATGGATCATAAAACTTAACCTGGAAGTTTTTAATGATTTAAAAGGAAATGTGCTTTGACTAAAAGCCATGTTTTGGAAGAGTTGCCTTCATTTAAGCCATATTTTTATTTTTTTTAATAATGTGTTTATTATCAGTGGAATCTGGACGAGGGGAAGGATTTTTGCTAAATCTCTCCCCAGTTCCATTTGCCTCTAAGAGACGCTGTGAAACTGCTCCCAATCCCACTGCTGGATGTGCCTTGCTGATTTGCTTCTGTTTATCAGAAATACTTTCTGTTATCTCAGTATGACCTGTCTGTGATTCTGCAGGATAAACTAAAACATTTCTTTCCAAGAAAACACACATTTCTCCTCACAATCCATTGTGAAGATTTTTCAGTCTTTAAACATGCTTTGCCTATCAGATAGCCTTTCATTGATTTGTTTTTAGAGATCCTGATGTAATAGGTGGGGAGACAACGGTCAGAGAGCGATCTGTCTTTTTAATGCAAAATCTAAATGGATCGGTTCAGCTATGTACCACGGTGCCTGGGATGTTTCTCTTCCAGAGATTTCTGCAGATATCTGAACAAATTCTAGTATCTGGTTCTGCAGATTGAATTAGTTTTGATGAATTTTATTTACCGATAGATTTGAAAGGATACATCTATCGCTTTATTTTCTCTTTAGGAATGGTTATTTACAAGTGGTTTTCACATACATTTCATTCTGTCCTTAAGACACCAGAAAGTGAAGTATTATAATCTCTATTCTGAAGATAAGGAAACTGTACAGACAGAAGTTACAAGATGTTCCTCAAGATAGTGATAAATATAAACTTTGAACTCAAGTCTTCCAAAAATATGTCTACCGTGAACTGGAGTAGAGAGTAGAGAGATCGAAGTGGGAAGATCACTTAAAGATTCCACTTATCGGCCGATGATAGACTCAAGTGACAATAACACAGATTTACGAACAGCTTCTCCAATATTGCCATATTTTATGTTGTTTACAGTAGGCTTTCACACAAATTATTTCATTTACTCCTCAAAACAGTCACAGAGGAAAGAAGTAACTTTTTGTCTTATGCTGAAGCTTTCTGAGTCTCAGAAGTACAACTTCACCAAGATCACAGAATAGTTAAGACTGTTCTAGGAGGAATCATTATATACATATAAATCATGTATATATACGTGATTTATAAAAATCGTAGCAGAAATATCTGCCCTGATGTTATCAGGAAAAGACTGTGTTTGAGTTTTAAGTCAAAAGATTTATCTGCCAAGTAATGTATATGGAAACAGAAGTTTTAGTGTGCTTTGTGTTTCTACTTCTGTAACTTCCAAATAAATCTGAGGAAGGCAAATGTGCTCCTTGTATTGCTCTGGAAAAATCTAGTTATGGTATCCCACTACCTCAAGAAATGCTCTCATATATATACGTATGGAGCAGAAAGAAATGGAAAAAGGGCTGTGAGTCATTTTTCCCTAACAAATTTCATGGGGCTAATATTTTTTTGACAAGAGAGAGGCAATAAGTAGAATTGACCTTCCAGAAAGGGGGAAGCTAGGACCGCTGTCATTGATAATCCCTGAAATCATAAGGAAATACATGTAATCAAAATGAATGTCCCTGCTGTATTTCATTGTCATGAGGCTCTTTTTGTAGGAGAGTCAAAACAATTCCTTTTGGTTTATAACCGACTACCCCGTCCTGTTTGAAAATCAGGGGATATCTGTGGGAAATAGGAATACAACATCCAAGTGCCTGTCCACTGGAAATCACATTCCCCACCGCACATTTCTTTGCCAGATGACACAATCCATCTTCTCTTAACAGAGAGGTGGAGCAGCCTGGTTAAGACCGAGCTTTAAAACTGTCCCCTACATGCAAACACAAGCATACACAAACACACACGTACGTGAAAGGGCGGAATATCTGTTTTATTCCTCCTCCAATTAGGAAGTAGAATTGGACCAGTCTGTGGTAGAAGTTGAAAGTTGCTCTTACCCATTTGCATTCACAGAAGTAGAAAAATAAGGATGAAGTGGGAACCTGCTTGAAACATCATCAGTACAAATGGCTGGACAACTACAAGAGGTAAGAAAAGGTCAGTGGAGATGGATTTGAGGAGCCTGGTACCTCTCTGAGTCTAGTTTACTAAACCAATTTACGAGTGAGTTTTGGAAAATTAGAGTCTCTTCAATTGCATGTAAGTGTTGCCAAGATTAACTGGAGCTCCTGGAAATGGACACAGAATCGTGTGCAAAATTATAATTCTGGGAAAATGTGTAATTTTCCAGTGAGAGGGTCTTTAACCCTCCTCATTATATTCACAAAACATCTCATAACCTCAAATCAGTTAAGAGCCACTGGACTAGATTATCTCCAAGGGCCCTTTCAATAATAATATTATGATTTTAACCTAATAATCTCAGAGAAATAGAACCAGCTCTTACAGGAGAATAGAAATGTTATCATTGTTGATAGATTAGAACTTGATTTTATGTCCATAGTTTTTACTCCTTCCTCATTTTGTTTTTCCTTTCTCAATGTCTATTCTTACCAGTTCTTTAAGTTTCACTTATTATTTAATCCAGATAGCTAACAAAGATAAAGATGTTATCTTTGCCTTTATATAGAAAAGGATAACCTCATTTCTGAGAGATATAGAAATATGTGCATTTTGGAGTATGTATATATATATTTATATGAAAATATGTAGATTACTTTTTTATTCATGAAGAAACCTTATTGCACATCAATATTGTACCAGCCACTTCTTAGAACATGGAATTAGTTTCTCATAACGTAAAGTAGGCAAAAAATCTGAACATGTGCACGGAGAAAGAACAGTAACTCCAGCAGGGAAGAGATTACTGAAATGACCACCAGAATAGAAATCAGGGTACTTCGGATTAGGCCTGATTATAATTTCACAATTCAACTATTATAAATACTGCTGATTTTTCATTTCCTTCAATCATGCAAGCATTTAGCTCCTGTCTTTAATTATATGCATCTAGAGTCTCACTCTCTGTATTTCTGAGTTCTGAAATTCTCAAGTGGAGGCTTTATTCGTAAATTTGTAGAGAATTATATATTGTATATAATTACATATTATAGTTTGATTGTTTTTTCCTTACAATGATTTAAAGATTAAACGGGAATCAAACTCATTTTTACTTGATTTTTTTCACTTCAATAATATGTAATAATACACTTCATTCAAAATGAAGACCACAAATCAGTTATTAATTAATAAAAGCTTGAAAAATCAATATGAGCCCAGATGCTAAAATAATAATGTAAATAATGTACTTTTCCACACTCATTTGTCTTCTTAACCCCATAAGTGGGAATTCAAGTTTCTTTCCAAATTGAAAGGAGTATTTTCTCCATTTTTGTATATTTTCATTTGTTTGCAAAAGTCACATTTAAGTGAAATTCATAAACATGTTAGCAAAACCTATGTAAAGATTTAAAAATCTTTTTTATGTAAGAAATATATGAATGTTAAAAATGTACACTTTAAATCTACTTCTGGTTATTGATGTAATATTTTCTGTTAATATTTTTATTGTGTGTGGATGTCCCTCCCAGAAGATAAAGAATTGTATGATGTCCCATGATGGATTATAAACAGTGGCCAAGCACACCAAGTTGCCTTCAGACATTGGTGAGAAGAGGAAGAATATGTCCAGAAAAAATTATCTGGAAAATCAAAGTCTTAAAAAATTGAATGAATTAGAAATGAAGGTTTTGGAGTGAAGACATAAAGGGGATTATGGCAGGGTAGAGGAAAAGGAAAGAGGGGTAAAAGGGTAATGGGATTGAAAATGACTGAGGTGTGTTAAAGGCATGTACCAATTTCCCAAAAGAAACATCACTATTTTGGATTATTAATATGCACCAAGAAAAATGAGTAAATATTATCTCATTTGAAATATTAATTTACTAAGCAGTAAACTCCAGTAACATTGCCCATCAGTGTATACAATTTTTCTTTAAGTGCAAGTGTTTGGATTCTTAAACATTTTGGAAGGAATAAAAATAGATATGGAAAAAAATACATATGGATAACACTTTTCATAGATACTCTGGAAAGACAACATGGAACTAAACTGTACTTAAGCATTAATGAATAAATTTAGAACAGAAGAAAAGAATAAGAACACATTTAAAATAATGTGTTTCTCATCAGTTTTTAAATTTTGAGATAAATATACAATATTTGTCATGCATAAATATTGATGTCACGTTTTAGGAGAAGGAAACATTTTTTGTCATTCTTAGATTTACACCTCAATTTTCGTGTAGCTGCAAATATTCATACTGTTTGGATTACTTTTTTTCATTATTAACATTTATATTAAATACAACTCACAGGGTTTTTGGTCAGAAAAGAATTTTTCTTTTTTTTTTTTTTTTTCCTGTGATCTTTCAAAACAGTGTGTACATTTAATGCTTGCATCCATAAAAGTCGCTCTTGTTATTCTTGTTATACCCTCTTGGCATAAGTTCAGTGACCTGAATAAACTACAATCCGGAAGGTTAGTCCTGAAAGCCAGTTCTCGTGGCCTCCCGACTTGGAGTGTAGCCAATGAAGTCAAAGGTGAGGAAGGAGTGATGACTCGTGGTTTGCGTAGGTACAAGACACCTGACTCAGGTGTTCCTTAATCACATCTTTAGGGGTAATTACAAGGTCAAATTACATTTGGCAAGTAGCTCTAAAATCGTACTAAGTTATCTGGGGCCTGCTAAAGAAAATTAGCTCACTTTACTCAACAGAAATATATGAAAGCTAAAATGCTGAGCTCATTAACATAGCCATTTTTAGGATTTTTCCTCATTGTAAGACTCTGATAGCTAGTTGATGGTTCTCTGAATATAATGTTACTTCTCCATTAGCTAAAACTACTATTCAAACAGCACAATTATGTAGAATTATGGGGAAAAATGAAAATTGTTACAAAGAGCTTTTATAAATGGCTTTAGGAATTTTCAAGTGAGAAAACATACCTAAATATGTCACTATTCTAAATTTAGCTTTAATATTTCTAAAGTGGGAGCTGAATAATGTGAAAACACGTTGTGATTTGAATCATTTTTGATATTTTATACACAGCACTCAACATAGCACCTATCAGTATAGAGATTAATTTACAATCTTACTCAACTTCACATGCGAGGAATGCCAAGAAAAGTGAAAAAATGGGATAAAATCTTGGCATTTTGTATTTTGGTAATGTAGCAAAAAATTCTTAAACTGTTAAAATAACAGGGTGGCCTTCAAGATGCATGTGTTTTTTCTGTTTTTATTACAAGTTTTTTTTTCTTTTCCTAAAATACATTATATTATGTTCTTTAGGAAACACAGTATTTTTGTGGTTTATAATAGTAAAGTGATGTTTTGATACATATGCTAATCACATATACAGGATTAAAGTTGCCAACTTTCACCAAGAACAAAGGGTTACAATCCTAACGTGATTTTCAATGGGGGAGATGATAAATGACCAGGAATTTATTTATCTAAAACAAACAATTAGTGCTCTTAGCTCTTTTCTGAATTAGAATTATAAGACAGCATGTCTGTAATAACTCAGACACAAAATACAAAAGAACCATAGTAGGTGGTAGATACAGAATAACCAAAATGCAAGATATTTGGGAGTAATACACAGGATATATACTGTATACTGTAGCTAAATAACTGTAGGAACATAAAATCATATTTTAATATTATCATTAAAAACATTTAACTTGAAGCTTCCATTGCATTCTACTAAATAGGTGAAAGGAATTACGATAAGTTATTTTGAAACTTCACTCAGCAAGTTCATTATATTGGAAAGATGGCATACATTAGTGTAGAAATTCTAAGCTCAGTCCACCTTTCTTTATTTTTTTTTTTAAAATACACATTTTCAAGGACTGAACAAGAATATGCTAAACCACATCACTCATAGGGTGTTCTTTGAATTGTTGCCTGCACTTTGTTGGTAGAAATACTAACACGAACATAAAGTCACATACATCTCTCCAAATCACAATAAGCAAATAGGATTCTCAGATAAATCTGGATAGCTAAGAACAAGCCATTGTTCTCACCAGCTGGTTTACCTAAAGATGAAAGACAAATCACCTCATTATGAGTATCTATGAGCCAAAAAATGTATTTAGTGGGTACCATGGCATTTTAAAAAGTATAATATGGCTATGTGGGAATACAGAATCTTGAGAAAAATTAGCTGGTTTCGAATTAATTTACCAACTGACTGACCTTTGGCATTTTACCTAACATCTCTCCTTTAGTTGCTTACAAAAAAGAATAAGGGATCCTAACTGTATCTATTGCTTAGAATTGTTACAGGGATTAAATGAATCAATACATACAAAGTGTTTTTAAAAAGAGTCTTTGTTTTAGGATTGCCTATTACTTCCTCTAATTAACGAGTACCTACCGTATGTCAATAATAGACTGTGCTGCAATTTCAATGTGTGATGGAATTAAAAAAAAAAAAAAAACAAAAAACAAAAAACAAAACTGAACAGAACTACAAAAATTTCCAGGGTAAAAATAAAATATTTGCATAAGATTAGTTTGAATAGGATTTAAAAAACGGAGATAATTAAGGTAAGACTTTCATTGGACTCAGTGTTTGAGTCCCCTACATATTGGCTTTCAACTTTTCTAAATGTGTGGAATTGAATAAGTCAGTGTGTTTCATCCATAGCATCTGCATACAGCCTGTTATTTCTCCCACTGTGTCAGTGAGTTCGCCTGCCATGCCAGATCTCATGAGTGCGGGTCATTCCCATATCAACTGTGTGTCCCTAGGTAAAAACTGCTTACCAAATAAAAGGAAGAGAGAGAGACAGAGACATAGAGAGAAAGACACAGAGAGAGAGACTTTCTAAGAATAACTGATCTAAATATAAATGTGTAAAATGGTATCTAAATTGTACCTAGGAGACAAGTATCATTCATCAAGCTTTTTATATAAGTGTTTGCAGTGATATCACCCAGCTACCATTCTATTATCTTTATAAAATATAACGAGTAACGGGGTCACAAAAATTTTGAGAATAAATAAAGGTGGAGATAACACATGAGGTAAAATGATTTTGATCCACCCACAGCCTGGAGTTGATATAGCGATTTAGAAATTCCTCGAACAGGGTGACTACCTGCTGTAGGCTTATTTACTACCACCATCACAACCGTGCCATGTAATTAATCACAGTCTGCGCTTGCAGGAAGGAAGTCTGCTCCCTACAATGCAGTGAACAGTTATTTGCCTCTCTCTCACTTGGCGCTTCTGCAACCCTGTTGTGATTTTGTTTCCAGAAAGACTTCTGTCCCTGCTGTTTTGGGGAAATGTATCTATAATGTCTTGATCCAAGAATTTCATATTCAACAGATGGTATTCTTGGCTGTAAATTCAGTGCAGTTTCTCTGAGCAGAGCTGAGTGCTTAATACTGCTTGTTCTCTGCCAATCATCTCTCAGCATACAAGTGAATTTTGATCAAATATGTATTATTCGTATTCTTTTACTCTGACCGTTTTGGAATTCTGATCTTTATCTAGTGAACTGTGAAGTTCCTGATAAGTTATTTTATGATCCTGTCTTAAGAGAGATATTCAAGACTATATAGTTATAAATAGTCTATAAATATAAATATAAGCTGTATCAAGAGAGACAGAAAATATACATAGGCGTATTGTTGCAGAGACTGTTTCTGAAGTAGAATTTTCTCTATAACATTTTTGTCCATGCACATCCATCAATCCCGGATCTTATAAGCCTAAACTACATACTTATTATGCACGAAACTGTGTTTTCCAATTTTAGTGTATGCGCTGCCGAAGCACGCACGAAACTGTATTTTCAGTTAAGCATCTATTTTAAACTCTAAACTTCTGTGTTTAGATAATATGTCTGTTTATAATGAGACGAGGAAAGTGGGTGCACATGTATGCAGACATACATATGTGCACTGTATTCAGAAACAGGCTTCTCAGAAATGTATGTGCGAGATCAGCATCTGAGAAGTCTTAGGAAATACTATAGGCCAAGAGGGGGGTTTTATGCAGTAATTTTAATTTTTATTTATAATCAATAAAAGTAACTCTCCTCTGCTTGCTTTCTACATATGTCTGGACATCAAAAAGGACAAACAGAGGGAGAAAAATAGTTGGAACAGGATAGACTCCATCTTCAGCAGGAACTCCAGTCCCCTTCATTTTTCTGCCTCAGCTAACAAGCCTGAACAAGGCAACAACAGAAAGATTCTATTCTTCCAAACAAAGCAAAGCCAAGAGTGAGCTGGATTAACTGATCCAAAGCCTTTCAGTTTCCTAGTGCTTTCCTAGCTGGCAAAATCCGCTGTTTTTCTTTTTTCATCTCACTTCATTACTTCATGGCATTCTTTTAAGAGTGTCTTCTCTTAGACTCTAAATCTGCCATCACCCACTTTGACACAGTCATTTGTAGACAAAAGGCCGTAAATTCTTGGCGAAGAGGAAAACATGAAAAAAATAATCTGACCAGTGGAATGTCAAAATATACTTTTGACTTTAATATCAATATTGGCAGTTGTTAAGTCGAGATGCAAGTTTAACACTTATTAATCCATCAACCGACTGAGAACGTTCGTGAAAATACACTGTACTTATTTTTTAACTTCTCTTTGATAAGGCCAGCAGCCATCATTTTAACTAATTTAACATCTCAGACTATTAATGCAGGGCAATTAAACTCACTGTCCCTGTACATGAATGCATCACGTATTTGACAGTCTTTAAGTATTTCCTTACAATATACCCGTATCTTTCTTAAGAGAAATCAAATGTAGCCTTCCTTTCCAGTTATTATTTTATATTCCCAGAACATATGCATGCCACCTTTATTCTAGACATAAGCAAGTCACAAAGTGTAATGGCATTTCTTAACAACATGAATCAGAAGGGTACATCAAATCTCTGCAAGTAATTCTTAGGTAATATGTATCCCTTGACTATGATAAACATAAAAGTAAGCTAAAGGGCAAAAGTACTGACCCAGAGAATATGACATTGAATGCATTACTACAGATTTTTTCACATTTACTATTGTTTACCTTCCATTTAGGATTATTAAATTTAACCTATTCATGTATTAAACATATTCATGTATATATTCGGGTATTTAGTAGGATTTCTATATGAGTGGGCTGGGGAGGAATGCATTACAAGCAAAAACTGCTGCAAGAATCCCCTCTACCTAGCTTAGTAAATTCGTAGTTGTCACACATGGACACATCTGACTTCTCTAAAGAGGTGAGGCTTGGAGATTTCACTGAGAAATGAGCACACCGAACGCAGGTTGGAGAGCTCTTAGAGACACTGCAGTCTCGCTCCTTAATCCTCCTGGGACATTTATAGCGTTGTGGGCTATCTCCTTTGAATGTCAAGATTAAGAATATAATCCTTTCAAATTTGGCTCAGACACAAACAAAAGTGAAGTTAGGGTTTTCATTTTTTAAAAGTATAGCAAAAAAAAAAATGTGTTACCTGTAAGGCTCACGAAAGGGAGGATTTTGAAACAAACTCAGAGGATGCAGGATAAAGATAAAAGAGCAAGATTTTTTTAAAAAATCATTTTCTTAAAATTGATAATAAGTGTTCCCTCATATACATACTATGAAAAATAGTACAAGATTAATAATAACTTCTCAGGGAGAGTAATACCCTCTGATTATAATCCTTTACTGAAAACTGAAGTAAAAAAAGAAAACTAAAGTAAAATCAAATTCTGATAATGTCATGATTCATTATTGGTTTCTTGCTTTTCTAAAGACCCTTTCTCACCAGTATCCTGCCCTGCCCAGATATATAAATTTTCAGTTCAGTTTCATTGTATTTAAATATTAGTAAGCATCCAAATCATATTAAGCACAGAATGCCAAATCTTTACTTTATCATATTTTCCTTTGTGTAATTCAGAATAAAACCCACATATTACTGTGGGAAGAAAATAAATTCAGTTTAGTATCTTTCATATGTGTGTAATACATGGTGCTCACCTTATGCTTCTCTTAGGCATGTCACGACTCAATGAATTTTGACTATGTTTATTTTTTCATACAGAAAATTTACTGGAAGCTTGGAAATGCCTACCAAAAAGCATTGTGGATTCACTTAGAACTTGCTTATTTTCACTTGAATATAAGAAGAAAGCAAAATATATTTTTCTCTTAAACAATTTTGTTTTACAGTTAAAATTTCTTACAAGGCTATCTGATGTTCTTGCTTCTTTTCTTTTTTAAATAAGAAATTGGGACACGGGAAAAATGAACCTTGATAACGTCCTTGAGATAAGCTCGTGTAATCTCAGCTATCTTGGCCAAAAATCATATAAGAGAGCCTAAAATAATAATGTCCCAATATCGAAAGAGCCAGAAATGTGAGTCATTAGAGAGGTGTATCTCTGGGACTTTTGACAAAGTTATAAGCAAAAGAAATTGAAGAGCCACATTAAGAAAGAGTATGTAATGCTTTCAAATCTATTTAAATATCCACTTATAAAATATCATATAATAATAATCAAAATGTATTCTTACTATACATTTATTCACAATTAGCTGGGTGAAAAATAAGGAAACACAAAAGATGTCGTCAACTTGAAAATTAATGTGCAATAGATTAGCAGTTTTGATGTTTCCCTGATTAGCACTTATATTAACCTCTGAAATTTAAATACTAGGAAGTCTGCTTATTATTTAGAAAACATACCCAAACAGAGATTGAAAGCAGTTCTTTCCTCTGGAAATATGTATCACGAATGGATATTTCAATATTAGATATTCCTTTTAGCATTGTATTTCATTATCAAAAATACATAGCTATGTATGCATAATAACACTTCGCGTGGTACTATCGCTGAAACTTGTGGCAAGATTATTCTAAATTTTACAGTTTTCTATTTCTCCATCACTGCAATCAAATTTTGCTATACAAGCCTTATAAAGACAGCAGTAAATGCAATGCAAGAATTTTACTTGTGTCCCTAAAAATAATCTTGTTCCAATGATCAGTGGCCAGCCATTTATTTAATAGCGAGTCCCAGTGGTCTCTCACAGATGAAATGGTTAAATACTGCATGTTTTACCATACTCAACTTACCAACAAAATTTTACATCTTTTTAAAGTTACAAACAGGACAATAGTAGATGTTGTCAGTTTTTAGGTAATCGAGAAATTCTGAAATTCTTATCATATCAATTATATGTATTATTTTTACAAAGTTGAACTGATTAGTCGAAGCTGAACCAAGGAACAGATAGCCTAGTGAAGCACAACTTCCTAAACAAGGGGAAGAAGAATATCTCCAGTTTCATGAAGGCAAAAAGCAAAAGCAGGTGGCATTTTGCAAGTTAAACTGTCATCAGCATTTTTTGAATAATAAAAGAGGCTTCATCAGATTATATTTAAATTTTCAGAGAAATTTTAGAGTTTAAAGAAGGCACCAGAAAGGACTTAATAGTTCAACTAAGCAGGCTGATGGGTTTTGTTTTCAGGGAGGGCTTAAGTGTGTCAAAGGGCAGTCGGAAGGTTGATTGTGTGAAAAGGAGGGAATGACATTGCTCTTTTTATCCAGTGGTTGCTTCTATTACTAATATTTTCTTTGTACTCTATTCTTTTACTTCATCATTTTGCATCCCTTCAAAAATTATTCATATTTCTTCTAGATCGAGCCAAACTCTTTTATATTTCTAGGTTCACTCATTTTTATTTACTTGCAGTGGAAAATTACATTTTATGAGTTCACAAATGTGTAGACTTCTGATAATAGTCACTGGTGCTGTTTCTAAAGCTGCAGTCACCATTCTTGGTAATGTCTCAATGGGCTCACATGGGAGTGCTTTCCTAAATTCTGTCTAAAAGAATTAGTACTTGGTTGAACTTGGCTTTTGTGAAATTTCTCCCCTAATTTTGTAAGTCTGCAAATCTGTACCTCTCGTTTATCCCCTCCAAAACACAACGTATGAAAATTTCTATTTCTACACATCTTTACATGCACTTGACATTAACAGATATTATCGTTTGTTGGAATCTGTTCAAATAGTATTTAAATGTAGCTGTAAGCAATTAAATCTCAATTATAGTGAGACTGAACATCTTTCTTACGTGTTGTTTGTTTGTCTTTTAGTAGCAATCACTAGGTTTAGTATTTCTTAAAATGGGTCTACGTATTGCAGACCTGTAAGTAGCACTTCACATGGTATGTTTTTTTTTTCTTTTTCATTTACTTCATAGAGTTTTTCTGTTGTGTTAATGTTTCTAATGTTAAGAAAGTTAAATTGGTTAAGATAGGTCCTTTGTGGTTTGTCATGTTAATATCTAGCTTGGGAAAAATAAGTTCTCACTCTGAGGTTATAGTGGATTTTTTTTTTAAACAAATTGCTGAAAGTCATAAATTTTTTGTTCTTAAATGTTTAGTGTTTAAAAACTCACCTGGAATTTATTTTGTACATTCTGTGATGTCAAATTTTACTGCCTCTGTTCCTCCAGGATACTTATGACTGGAGACAACAGACTCTTGTTTTCCACTGAAATCTAATGTTGCTTTTGTAATATAATTATCCACATATATTCTGATCTATTTTACAACTTCTTATTCTTTTCCATTTTTTAACATCAACCTTGGAACTACTCTGTCTTTAAAATAAGTTTTGACCTGAAGCATGGAAAGCTACTCTTATTACCAAATTTATTCTTAAAACTTTTCTTGCAAGTTTTTGGAACTTCAAAATTCCAAAGAAAATTTACTAATGACCTGTTATCCCAAAAATACATCTAAGTCATCTGTTTTAAATTTTAAAAACTGAAAATTAGCTTTCTGTACAATAGATCCATGAAATATTTTAAAATGACTCTAGTGTGATATCCTAAGTTCCACGTAAGACGTCTTCCTGTCCTACTACAGACGTCATGACACCAGAGACAGAAAATTTCTTCCACTTTCTGATCTGACCTTAATCCCCGGCTGTTGCGTGCAGCAGAGACTCTTACCATGACATCGTACCACTTGACCCTTGCTAACCAAAGTAAAAACCATGCTAAGCCAGTTTCATCTTCAGTAAGCTATAAATAGAATCCGTAGAAAGCATTTATGCCAACTTGCATTTAACAAACTCTGGGGCGAAGCTGCCTCGTTTTAATTCTTCCCTCAAAAGTGTTTATTAACTATTTTTTTTTCTATATTCTAGATTTCTGCCCAGGAGTCAACCAGTGAAAAATGTATCTTCTAAAATTCAGGGTCATATTTCGAATTTTTCAAGTTGAGCATCAAATGGCTTTTTAGTCACTCAGGCATACAGGTTGAACTTCCTTTAACCATTCGGTGGTGGAGGGTGGATGAGATGTATATGTATTATCAGCTTTCATGAAAGTAAGCTCTTCTCCCCCACAATTCTCTCTCCACCCTTTCTTAGAAAGATGAAAGAGGAAGGGATAATAAGACAGCAAGGAAATCATTCTGAACGGCTCCTTGGAAATGTGCAGTTGATTTCCTTACTACTCTTTTGTATTTTATATCTATTTGTGCAACTCATTTTAAATTTATAAGTTGAAATCTTTCTTGCAAAAACTTGTATGTGCTTTAATTTTTTATGTATTTTTCACATTATAAGGTTTAAATATGTAAATATATATGTGATAGCATTTACGGTCATTATAATGTTTAGTTATTTTACACTAAAGACCTCACATAAGATGTATGAAAGCAGTGATAATAAGCATTTTTTGCCCCATTTCAAATTTTAAAAGAAGTCTTATAATGTTTCATCAAAAGGAAAAGATTTTATGAGGACAAAGAAAATTATTTTATTCCAAATATTCTAAGGTTTTGTTTGATATGCATGAAAGCCATTTCATCTATTGGTATGATCATTATTTTCTACTTTAATCTCTTAATGTGGTGCATTACATTAATAGATAATCTATGTAATAATGCTGTATGCCATTTCTCCTTGCAAGTTTTAGTTCTTCATAAAATAATATCTATAATAATATAAATTATACTAAAAGGCTGAAAGAGTGCAATTTGAGCTGTTTCTTTTGGGATATAATGAATTTGAGAAAATAAGCTTATTCAGTATTGGTTTGTCTGAACTGACTGTATAAAAACTATGTAAATATAAAGATTGTACACCCATGTAGATGAGAAAACTTCAACATTTGCAATATATTATGGAGAGTAGCACTGATTTATGCTAATCCCTTATTTGTGTTTTAGGAAAAGAAAGAAAGAAATATCTATGGTTAAAATTTCCCTCTAGAACATTTCTACATAAAAGAAATGCATTGTTACAGATATCTCTTTCTTGTATTAACAGGCCACAAAGGATAATTAGATAAAGTGTGAATTAAAATAATCTCTTCTGAGTTGGAGATTTAGCCCAGTAGTTAGAGTGCTTGCCTAGCAAGCACAAGGTCCTGAATTCGATCCCCAGCACGAAAACAAACAAACAAAAAAAAGCCTTCCCCTAAGGCTTATTGAGTGCCAAAAATTGTTCTTTGGAATTTTTATTTTTTCCTAGTGGTATGCAACTTCATATATTAAAAAAACACACACATGGTATACATATTTTCAAGGTAAATTTTTATATCAGAAAATAATAACTTAAAATGATTATTTGAATGCATCTACCTGTGCAAACAAATTCATTAATGGATCTCCTTTAAGAGGCAGGAAATCGATTATTCCAAGAAACTAATATAAAGCCAGGCATTGTGGCCTATGTCTGTAATCTCAGCACTCAGGAGACTGAGGCAGGAAAATCATGAGTTTTGAGGCCAGCCTGGACTATGTAGTCAGACTCCCCTCTAAATAAAAAGAAACCCAATAGTATATTAGCCACATTTCTTTATGAAATATTGTTTGGTTTCATCAAACAGTTACTAATTTTTATTCATATCTGATACAAAGTAATTTTAAGTTGTTTATGATTATCAAATACACTTGTGCCAGAATCTCGCCCTTCATACTTTAAAATTTACAGTAAAATATCTTAACTTTACAAAATCCGAAATTCTTTTCTGCACATATTATGAAATTTGTAACTATTTGGGATGGGATTTGTAATTATTTGTTATATGATAGCAATTGTAACTATTGTATTTTAAGTGATGTACAGGGAGGGAGATTTGTAGAGAGAAAGAAGTAGAGGGATGGAGACATTACATTACTCCTAAGAGAGCAACTGGATTTTAAAAATACTGGATAAGAGGTTTAATTAAACTATTTAAGTACTAAAAATACATAAATAAATAAATAAAATGATCTTTTCTGTGAAGAATTCTAGCACAAAATGTTAACATGTCGTACCCTGGATGTAGAGTTAATTACTGCTCTTTACTGTGTATTAAGGGAGTTGGTAATATGAACTTGTTGATAAAATGACAGAGGGGGACCCTCAGACATTATTAAATCTCAGTATACATAATTCATTACAGAATGGTTTCAAACTGAAAATCAGGTAATCAAAATAACTTCTTTGCTTGAACCAAATATTTATGCCAAATAACATTTGCATATCACATAAATTTAAATATAATTTAAAGATACCAATATTCTCAACCCTGGCCCATATCTAAATTGCCTGTGAAGCCTTTTAAACGTACGCATGTTGTTTATATCTCAGATATAAACAATAAAATCCTCCATTATGTTGTGCATCATTTCTTCTCTCCTTTGTAGGGAAAATACTACAACTCTAGAAACTTATGCTCCAGAGACCTGCTTATTGCTCAAGGTCCAAGCTGATAAGGTAGCTCTTGAATCTCAGTTGCTTCTCAATTTATTTACTCTTAATCTCCAGGTTTTCTGTTTGTTTGTTTTGTTTTGTTTTGTTTTAAATCACGGCACATGGCTAATCTCTAAAGAGTAGTATGGCATCCCAATCAATAGTAGCAAACCATGAAAAAGGACTACTTTCAGGCAAGTGCAGAGTTCATATTCATGATTATATGGTATATAACCATATTTATGATTATATGGTATTCATGATTATATGGTGAAAAAAATCAAAATAAGGCAACAAGAACTTAAAGAAAAGCTTTTTTGAAAGCAGTATATTGTTAAAAAAAAAAAAAAAAAAGATGTACATAGCAAACCCAATGCTGTTATCCAAATCTGTCCGTGTTTGCAAGGAAGGGTAACACCCAGACAGCCATGCTCTTTCTTTTATGCAGGCTCCCTTTCAAAGTGTTTTTCAGCAGGCCCTTAATAAGTACGCTGCGGACGAGAAGGACATGGCTGATTATATGCTGGAGTACAAGGAGTAGAAGAAAGGCCACTAAGATTGTTTCTTTGTTTCTAATAATTTTCCTGGTACAAATGATGAGCAATATATCAGTGGGCATGACTCTCATACAGAGAGTATCAGGGTGAATTCCTCAAGCAGATGAAACTATTTAACAGCACAAGAAACTCATCTACAGTATATTGTATGAAGAACTAAAAGCTCTGCATTTTTCTTTTCAGCCACATCAAATATACTTTGTACTCATGGTCTCTAACACTGCTTTTAAAACAATGATCTAAATATACGATACTACTATATTTTCATCCTGGACCTTCAAAAAACAGCTATGACCTAAATGAACAAACTGTGTCTTCTTGTATTTTGAGATCTACTGAGTGTGTGTGATGGGAAGGAGAAACCAAAACAGACTGAATGACACATAAGCAAGGAGGTAAATTAGTGATGTTAGGTTGGAATGGTGACAGTGGACTGTGCCTAGGGTTTGGGGAGTTGGAGAGTACAGCAAATTTAGAAAAGATAGTGGTGACAAATGAGTTGGTATCTAAAAAACAAAACAACCACGTGAATCTTGGGGAAGAGACACCTTCACAGTAGGAGCAAGTGGAGAGTCTGGGATGTTTAGCTCAGCATGTTTCAGGAATAAGAAAAAAGGCAGTTGCCTGGAAGGTGTGTAGCCCAGGAGACAATAACAGAGCGTAAGGTTAGAAATATGAACTATTCAGCCATTGGAAATATTAATAAGGCAAGGAACTTAAATTTGATTCTCAGATAGATGCATTGGAGGGTTGTACACAAAATAGGTTAAGTTAAAAAGGGACTATAACTTTCATTTATTTAAGTAAAATAATAATGTATTTTGTTCTACAAAGTCGTAGGCACATACAGTAAGACATGTATTCATATACCATTGATTAGTATTTAGTCTTGGTATGAAATATGGCAGAAGTTAGAGAAGTTAGAGTTATATTTTCCTTGGTACATATGTTTCTGGATGCACCTTGAGGTCATAATATTAGGTGAAATAAATCAGACACATAAGCCTAAATATTGCATGGTTTCTCTTACATGAGAAACCCAAAGTATAAATAAGGAGCAAAATAAAAGAAAACAGGAAGTAGGGGGACAGACATTTCTAAAAGGGGAAGGAGATCAAGAGATGGAGGAAGTAGGGAGGAAGGTGTGCTAAAGGAGATGAAAGAAAGTATCAAGATGTGTACCATGTACCAACTTCACACAAGGAATGTAAACATTATGGATTGCAAACATGTACCAAAAAAAGAGGGAAGAAAGGAATGGGATGAAGAGATGGATGGAGGAGGAAGGAAATGGAAAAGGGATGAAGAAAAAGGAACTGAGATGTGTTATGTACCTGTACCAGTCCCCCACAGGGAATGTAAATATTATACCCTATAAACATATACTAACAGAAAAATGTACAGTAGCCTTATGCAGAAACAGCAACAGCCTTGTCTTAAAATATTTCACTTAACCACTGAACTGCACATGCATTTTAATGAGTTATCTATTCAAAAGCTCTGTTCTTGAAATTAAGAGGTTTATATTAAACTGGGTAAATAAGAATGAGTTAGCTGGGTTAATAGTATATTGCATTAATTTTTCAGTTTTTAAAAAATGATATCTACTTGAAAAACTCTACTTTGTTTAATACAGCAGAATAATTTAGAATATATTAAATATCAATGGGTTGACTGCGATACAACCTATTTCATTTGTCTACGTATGCTATAAATCAATGCCAAAGTAATGATGCTTACGTTCTAACAAGATCTTTTCACTAGTCTCCTAAAATAGTTTCGAAGGATGTAGTGTCACAAAACGAAGTCTAATCTCCTAAGCACACCACTCGAGGCCTTCCATCCTGACAAATTATGCCCCTTTGCACCCACTTGAATTTATAAATATTTATTATACTTGCTTTGATTATTCATCCACACTCTTTCCATTGACTTTAGTATTTACACACCCTCAGGATCCAGCCCAAATATCAGCGTCTCTGTTGAATTTTGTCTAATTCTCCCAAGAAAATTTGGTTGGTATTTGTGTTCTACTCTCACAAATATCTGAAGGTTCCCACTGAAGAATTTATTACATTTTTTTGTAATTATCTATTTTTACTTCCACATCCACAATAAAGATTGATTTCCTCCTGGGTAGGCACCAGGTGTTATTTACTTTTATTCCCTCTATTCATCGCCAGTACAGCACTCGTCCATTGAGTTCATTCAGTTCTTACCACAAATGCAGGAATTCATTGAACTCAATGGGTGAGTAAGTGAAAGGGTGAATGTGTGTGCATGAATCTATTCTTACACTTGATGCATTCCTGTAAGGTGATCTGTGTAATGCAATTGAGAGAAAGTGACTCTGTGAAATGGCCTTGGATTCCTGGCCTTGTGTGACTTGCTCACCCTTCATGGTTACCACTTTGCACCAATAGCTGCACCTGATGAACCTTCTACATCTTCCAACATCTGATGTAGTTAGTCATTTCTCTATGAAGTGTTTATTGGTTTGGTCTTCAGAAGCTTTTCTCCCTCCTCTGTATTGCTTCCCACATGGTCTGTGCTTCTTTTTGAAAGAAAAAAACTTACATCTTTCTACCTTGTGTTGGTTTATACTACAGCATAATTATTTGTGAATGTGTCTTTATACCTCTAGCAATTACAGGCTCTTTAAATAAGACCATAATGTGAGTTTCCTTGTAGTGCTTTCTTATATACATGCACATAAGTGTGTAACTCAGTGCTGTGGAACTGTAGTCCTCAGTAGAATAAGTGGTATCATTATAAATTTCTTTCTGTTGTCATTTCTTAAAATAGACTTCACATATTATTTCTGCCAATGATGATAAAATGCAGAAAAGTCTTTCATTGTCTGATTCTTTTTATTGGTCCAAAAATTTCCTTAAGATTTCATATCAGCCTTTTCCCTAGATTTGTGCTAATGTGCATCCATATGTGGGCTTTGGATTATTCTGCTATTGTTTTCCAAAGACAATTAACTTTGCTACATTTCCAAACTTAGGAAAACAAATATAGTTAAAATGAGTCATAGCTCAGACACTGGTTTAGTATTAAAAATATTTATATAAGCCAATTTAAAAGTAGTAACTAAAGAAAGCATTCACATTCTTCAGAGTACACAGAAAAGCAAATATCCTATTACTGGTGTCTATTATTAATTACAGAATCTCCTTAACATTGAAGGGAAAGTTATTTCTAAATGTTGTATTCTTTTTTTTTTAAAGAACAAAAGGAACAAATCATGAAATATGAAGAGTTTATGTCAGGGAGGATGATGGGAGCAGGTTCTAACCAAATCAAACCAACTATTCTGCTGATAAACTAAGCAGCAGATATATGGGATGGGATGGTATATATGCAATGATTTGAGCTCTCTCTGCAGACTTACCTCATTCTTTTATCACTAATGTGTTGATTTGTCAAACACTAAAAGCAAAGAGAATAGAACTAACACTTACCTGCCTTTACTAAAACCTTCAAATATTTTCTGTTATTCCAAAGATTCTTTATGTCAGGATGCTCTTGTGAAAGATAAGCTTAACATTATCCAGCACGTAAAAGGCTTTTCCATTACACACACATTTTCTGCAAAAATCATTTTTTCTTAGTAAAAATGATTTTCTCTAATATGAATAAAAAATAAATAAGCTTGTTTGTAAATAAGCACATACAGTGAGCACGACAAGATGACTAAAATATAACTACACAGAGATAATATGTTTTGGGCTTTTTGGAGAGCAACGGCCTCTCAGTGAATTAATATTACGCACTTTCTCTATATACTTTCCCTCCACCGGAGACTTTGAAAAAAAGAATCTATTAAAGACTATTCCACTTGTGAATGAGCTCTGAATTACCTTTGCTTCTGTCAAAGCCCATTTATCAACCTGACAGTGTGAGTCTCTAAAAGCAAATAAGGGCAAGAGGAGGCCCTGCACTATTGGCTTAGCAGTATTAAGCTTCTTTCCCGACACAAGGGAAAGGCATCCTAGAGACAGCAGTAGTATTTTTCACACTCAGCTAAACACTGCATAATGTCTTTTTTTGGAGGCACTACACTGAAAGTGCTTGACACAATTCTTGAATGTTCCTGTTCTCCAACATGGCATTAACAAATACATATATTCATTCTTCTTCATGAATCTGGTATACAATAGTTTTAAAATATGTAAGTCCAGGGCTGGGGATTTAGCTCAGTGATTAGAGTGCTTGCCTTGCAAGCACAAGGCCTGGAGTTCAATCCCCGGCACCACAAAAAAAAAAAAAAAAAAAAAAAAAAAAAAAAAAAAAAAAAAAAAAAAAAAAAAAAAAAAAAAAAAAAAAAAAAAAAAAAAAAAAAAAAAAAAAAAAAAAAAAAAAAAAAAAAAAAAAAAAAAAAAAAAAAAAAAAAATCAAATAAAATATGTAAGCCCTTGGGTGGGGGGACTTCTGTTTTCTACAAAGTATAGTAACTCCAACTATGTCCTTGTTAGATATTTCATTTGTATTTTTACAGCCTTTTCATACAAATCTGAAGATACACAACAATCTGATATTGGGTAGAAGTATTTTCTATAGGCCATTGTGACTCAAAAACATCCAATTATGTCTATGAAAGTCTGAATTTAATATAGTGCTAGTTCTGTTCATACATATATTTACAGAATGGTTTGATTGAGCAAATGCCTACATATAAACATTCACCATCTAGACACAAATGCTCGTGTTTTATTAGCCAATGTCCCTGAGAACACATCTATGTAACCTGAGGAACTCTTTTTTCACTAATGGAGTGGAACATTCTAGAGAGAATTCTACTGAACAAAAAGTCAGTCTTATTATTAGATCTTGCTAGATCAAAGATGCTAAAAACATTACCCCATCAGTTTGAAAACTACTCGCTGTCAGATGTCCGTCTAAACAACTATGGGCATATTATTTAATTGAAATAACTGCAAGTGTACTGTTGAATGTATGAATGGATTGTCCAATGACTATATCCTACTCCAGGCAAAGTGAACACTTGAGAATATCCAAGGTGAAAATTGATAGTAGATAAAAACAATTATTTTCAAACAAAGGCACATATTTCACATGTTTTCTGGGAGTCATTTTGAACCAATTGAGCCTTCAGTGGAAAGGGGCATTCACTTTAGGGTGAACTACCTTTCTATTTTTACATCAAGTGACTAAAGCTGTCGTTTTCAGATTCAATGCAAGATCAGTTTCCTTTTCAGTTCATCTAGCTACATTCATAATACAATCAAATTATCTGTGCTGTGGAATATTTTACACAACATTTCATTATTTAAGAGGGTCAAATCTCAGAAGTACAATTCAGACCTTACTTATCTGTTGAAATAAACACCAAATGAGAATGAATTAAACCAGGAAAATTTGACATTGATTTATATATTAATATACATAGATATTTCTAGATATTTTGATGTCATGTACATGAGAATAAAACTTATATATTCTAAAAATATTATTTTATGGATGTTCAGTTTTAAATTAATATAAATACAATCATGAAAAAATAATAGGAAAGTTATGCCAGATGAATAGGTAGTTTAATAAGGAAAAAAGTTTTTCCTTATCCTGTATTCATAGAAAGACTTCAACTTAACTTTTGCATAATTCCATGCAATTTTTATTACCATTTTCTTCACAATCATTGAGCAAAAACCAAAGATTTTTCAAAATTAATTCCAGTCATTAAAGTGTCATTTTGAAGTAAATGTACTGAGATGTTATATTTGCTTTCCTTAAATATTTTTATAGTATATAAAGTGTGCATATTTCTACCCTCTTTTTTTCCCGTTAATTTCTTTGTTTAAAATATTCAAATAATCAGGTGTGGAGGCACATGCCTGTAATCTCAGCACGCGGTAGGCTGAAGCAGCAGCATCACAAGTTCAAAGCCAGCCTGGGCCACATAGTTCGAGGCCAGTCCAAAATACAGAGGGAGATTCTGTCTTTAACAAAAAGAAAAAAAAAACCTCAAATCATCACTTAGAAAACCCTAAATTCCATGAGAAGCAAAGATGTTTTCACAGAAGAACTTGAAGCCTGAAGCACCGTGTCACTTCGCTTACTTCAGCAAAATGAATTTGCTAGATGAAATTTTGAACCTTTCATTGGACAGATTAGAGCAAATGCATTCACAGGTTATTGTTTTGGAAGTCTGGGGCGCCTTGTCCTCAATGATTGGCTTAAGGCTCCTGTAAGAGTGCAGTAAACTCCCTTATTTAAACCCTCGTTTATCTCTAAAAATATAGACACTGAGAAAGAAACAGTAATGTTTAAGTTACTTATATTGTCCACCAATTTAGCATTAACACAAACACAACAGCTACGTGAGTATGTAAATACACACTACAAACTCCCACATGCGTACTTGTACTATGAAGTTTCATGCACCAAATAGAGGTCATCTTTTCTGTCACCCCAACATTTCCAGAACATAGTTAAGAGAGTGTCTGGAACCGTGAGTATTTTAAAACAAATGTTACTCCCTGATTATAGGCCTTAAATCTGTTCTGGAAATAGGCACAAGGCCAGTGTAATTATGGCTCCTGTGAGTCACTGAGGCAGCTCTAGGCACTGTTCGTCCTATTTATACTCCAGCCCTGGAACACATATTCAGAAGCCGAGGAAGCAGTGACAAAGAACAATGTCAGGTGGAGTTCATTGGACACAACCTCTTCTCTTATAACTCAAATGTAATTTAAGGATCCTGGCGGACAGGTTAGGGAGCCCTCCTGCTTCCCTGGACATCTGTAATAGTTATGAGGGGCCGGGCAGGCAGCACAGCTTCCTTTGAGGAGTGACCTTGCTGGGTTATTAAAGAATCGGATACTAGTAAAAAAGTTGGCTATAGCAATTTAGTCTGCAGCAGAATAATACACCACACCAGAGAAGTGTCAAGTTATTGAATTCTTTGTGCTGAACTGTGCTTTGTGCAAGAGGGTATATGCTGGAGTCTACAAACCAAACACAGCTCCTCTGCATTCATTCCGCTTCAGCTCCCAGGTCATCTTGCTCAGAGGGGAGGTTTGGAGAGCAATAATTTGTTAATTGAATGTTATAAACACATCTTTCTTTTTATCTGTCTTTTTTAAAAATTATTTTATTTTTAGAGTTGTTTTAGGTTCACAATGAAATTGAGAGGAAGGTACAGAGATTTCACATCTAGCCCATAGATAATAGGCACTAGAGCCCCCTGTATGTACTTTCTCATGAGTTCATAGAATCAAATTTTAAAAATAAAGATCAAATTGTTTAGAACGACAGTGTTACAAGTAGAAAAATTTTCTTAAAAGTCCTATTTGCCTGTAAGACAAAGGTAGCAATACATTTAGAATGTCTCATCAAAATAGTGCCTCTCTTTGTATATACTAGTGTGTGTGGACTGCATTAAATGGGATAGATGGGATTATGGATATAATAAAACTCTAACAATAATATTCTTACAGAATAAATAGCAAGTATTTCATAGTATCTTCAGGTATGAGTGCAACCTTGTAGCCCTAAAATACTCTTTCTTTCAGGATGGGAAATATTTTTTTCCATTTTCATCATTTCATTGTGAGTTAGGAGTTTAGGGTTGTGGCAAACCCAGTAAACAACTGGGCAGAATCTGTCCACGTCCCAGGTCACATGCACAGAACACAGGAGCCAGGAGGAGCTACAGTTCCGGAGCACCATTCAGGGAACCAAATGGCAGTGCTGTATTTTCAATTCTTCTTTTACATAGGGCAGAAGCCAAGCAAGTCTTTTGATAGGGCAGTTTAAATCTGGCACCAAGCCAAGCGACTTGTCAATAGGACAACTGCAACAAATCCTCATTCGCAGGAGGGAAAAGCCCATCCAGGGACTCCAGGTACAAAAGATGCCCTTCCTTTGTCCTCACAGCAGCTGCAAGTCTATTCCTCGGCCCTCTCTCAGACTACAGCACATACTTCTTTTCCACCTTCAATAAATGTACATCCCTGCTACATTTTTAAATTTTGTAATAGTACATATTTGCAGTAATAATGATTACATTTCCAGTGGGGAGTTGGTTTATATACATAGCACATCTTAATTCTCCTTTCACCCCCTTTCCACCCCTCCCTCCCTCTTTCCTCCATCGCTTGATCTACATGTTTGAGAAAAATCTGTCTCCCTACTTCCAATTGTCTATCTTTAGTTTTGCTCTTTATTTATATATTTGACTTCCTGATACCTTTTCTGCGTGTCTTGTCCAATGTTTTGTGCAGGACCTCAAGAACCTGGGAGGAATTGCCCTGGGACTCACCATCTGGGAACAACTGTATTCAATATTTTTCTTGAGCAACAAAATCTCTTTTGGTTGCAATCTTCTATTAGATCTAGTATGAATTTATCAAGATTCTCCAGAGATCTTAAAAGGAAGAAGTTATTTGTTCAGTTGAATTTTTTAAAATAAGTGCTACAGTCAATAAATGAACTAATTTCTGATATGAAATGTCATAATTATTTCACTGCTCACTCATTTTACCTATTTCTTTTTTTTTTTTTTCATTTTACCTATTTCTATATCTCCCTGATCCCTTGGTAATATTTCATTTTGTAAACTAGCTACTAATTCTCTCTTCCTCTGTCCCTCCAGCTAATATATAAGGACACTATAAGTAAGTACCATAATCTGTACAATAGCCTATTGTGACACAACTAATACTTTTCAAATAAAAACAAAAAAAGAAGCCCAAAAAGTTTCAAGTCTTGCCTTGCAAGCAGGTACACAACAAAACCTAGACTGAAATACAGGTCTGCTGCATTTAGGAGTACAGCATCCAAACTTTCCTGGGTATTCATATCACTATGAAATTAGTTAAAGGAAAATAAAAAAATTCAGATTGTTGGACGCAAGCCCTAAATTCAGATAGATTTCACTGGACTATGATGCACCTGGAGTATTTTCAACATGCTTCACAGCTGAATCTGCTGCATAGTAGATTTGAAAAATGTGAATATTCCCTAAATTCCTAATTTTATATACAAGGCCAATAAAACTTGTATTTATGATCATGAAATGAATAAACCCCTCCTGTCAGTTCCTTATTTATTATGATCAGTAACGATGCTATGTGTACATAAACTATTTCCGGGGACTGTATAATTCTAATTTTTTTGATATATATTTCTTTAGGGAACTGAACGTAATTTATGGGTTATTGGAAAGATTTTCCTTAAATGTTGGAACACTGAGTTCTGGCTGTTTTGACTGTTTGAATATTTTTCAAGGCTGGGGACCGAACCCCAGTGTTGCACACATGTTAAGTCCACACTTTACCACCAAGCTACACCACTGTGCTCTGTCTATCATTTTATTGTATATATGGCTGAAGGAAACAGAGGAAGCAATTAGATCTTTATGGAATACTATTTAATACCACACAGATGGTACCATCCTTACGGAAAAGTGCATTTGGGTCATTAAGTGTTGTGTCAATAGCCTCAGCAAAACTGATTAAACCCCATCTAATACCAAATTTCGTGGACTACTACCTGGAAAGAGCAACGCCATCATGATATTTCAAAGAGGTGAGTTCAGAGCACATGTTAATATGGCTCATTAAAAGGTGTCTGAGCCACAAGCTTTGGTCAATGAGAATGGCTAAGAACGATAGCTAATTTCCCACTTGAATTCTCACTTTGTTTATAATCTTATATTAAATAGGAACTAAAAAATAGATTATTAATTTTATGAGTATTTCTTAGTGGTGGGGCAGAAAAAGCCAGCCCCTCTTTTTAAAGGTGATAGTTTATGAATACACTTATCCTTATGTATCACTAATATTACATTGCAATAGTCATCTTAGCAGACAACATTCGATCTGACCTAACTCTACAGCCTCCACTTAACATAGAAGAAACAGAGTGCGTCCTTCTAATTACTTGTACGTGCTGCCTCTTAAACTGGCGAATCTAAAGGCAAAAGTAGTCTTGCCCTGCGCTGTGCTGCCACGGCCATAAGCTGCAAATGGTACCACAGTAGAATTAGATGTTCAGGGGCTGTTGAATCAATGAAGTGGTTGATTCAGAACAGGAAGTTGGTCATGAGTTTTGCAAGTGATTTTGGTGTGATTTCCATGAGTATAGAAGGAATACTCATATACGAGATGGTGGGTTATAAAAACACTTGGGGAAAAATATGGTGCTACCAACTAGAGCTAAGTCTTAATTATTCAAGTCTTGTTCCTCCCTGGTTCCCCTCCATCATCACTGTGACTCAGTGTTTAACAGTGAAATTGTATTGCACAATTAAAGTACACTGATATAAAGTGAATTATTCTCCTAATTCCAACAGATTCTTCAGACATCAGAGAAGTCTTTTATCATCATAATTAAGCCAGTGTGTAGTAATGTCTATCTCAACTAGCTTGATAGAACATTTTTCAATTTTTTAGGAGTTGAAAACAGAAAAAAATCAATAATAGAAGATAAGGTGAATATCATCTTCTAGTCATTGGCAGACTGTTAATATTTACTACTTAGTACATGCCGGTTTATTCACTAACCTTTCGTTAAATGTCTGTTACCTGAATTATTTTGTCTCTAATGACACTTACTCTTTAAAGTTCCAACATACAGACTACACGTAGATTTTCTTTTCCATGACCAACTACATGCTTTGTAATTGGCAAAGCATTAATTCTATGTGAATCTGATCTCTTAGCAACAGGTAAGTGAGGGGAAAGAAAGTTGGAAATTGCAACCCTGCCTCCAAACTACAAAGTGAAGACAATTTTCAGGAAAGTCCATTTAATTTAAAATCTCTTTTCTGCCTCTCAGAAAGCCTCACCACTAAGCACTGCTGTTAAAGCACCGCTCAATCCACCTTACCGAAGAATTGCTCTCCTGGATGTTACGATGATTCAGAGCTAAGTACACTAGACTGAAGCTGCTACACAGATCTTATACTTATCGCCAATATGCAGGCAAAAGGATGAAAATAAGTCAAAAATGTTGCTTTCTTGCAATGCCCAAGGAAAATAGTAACAAACCACGCATACGTAGCAACCTCAGAGGTATCTCAGCTCCTCACAGAATACCACTGGGGTGATAAAATGCACTATCACATAGTTGACTAACAAAACTCTAATTTAAACATCCTTAACTTTCATATAGAAAAATAAAAGTTAACTTGTGACCAGAGATCAAAATCAATCTTAATTAGTGATGATTCAATTATACATAATATTCTAGGTGAAAGAAGCTATGGAATAATCATGAACTAAAATTTCTCTTTTGCAAAAGCCTGCTGTGTGTGTGTGTCTCTCTGGGTGTGTGTGTGTGTGTCTGTGTGTGTATGTGTTGAATTGTGTCGAAAAAGATATGATGAAGGCCTAACCTCGAGTACCTCAGAATACAATGTCATTTGGAAAGTAGGAAAGTGGGTCATTGCAGATATAATTAGTTAAATTCTGATGGGCTTATACTGGAGGTGGATAGACCCTTAATGTAACATCACTGGTGTTTTTACAAGAAGAGGGAAGGCAATGTGAAAACAGAAACAACCGGGTGCAATCCATGTGACGGCAGAGGCAGAGATTGGAATAATGCTGCTTCAGGCCAGAGAACACGCAGGATTGTTGCCACCACCAGAAGCTGGGGAAGCCACAAAGGATGCTGCTTAGAGCCTTTGGAGAGAGACCGGGCCCTGCTGACCTCTGGATTTTGGACATCTGTGTTCCAGAACTACGAAAGAATATTTTTGATGTTGTTCTTAAACCGGTTACTTAGTAATATTTCATTATGAGAGTCTCAGAAAACTAGTATATAGTATTTTGATTGGAATTGCATTAAATCTGTATAGTAATTTAAGAAGAATGGCCATTTTCACTATGTTGGTTCTGCCTACCCAAGAACATGGTATATCTTTCCATTTTCTGATATCTCTTTCAATTTCCTTTTTTAAGGTACTGTAGTTTTCAATGTAAAGATTTTTTACTTGCTTTGTTAGATAGATTCCCAAGTATTTCTTTTTTTATGCAATTATGAAAGGTATATCATCTCTTATTTCTTTCTCAGTGAGTTTGTTATTTGTACATAGGAATGCTATTGACATTTGGGCATCGACTTTGTATCCAGGTACGCAACTGAATTTAGTTATTAAATCTAGAAGTCTTTTTCATCTGGAACCAGAAGAGACCACGGAGAGCAAAAACAATCCTGGGCAACAGGAACAAGGCAGGGGCATCACAGTCCCCAATCTGAAATTATACTATAAAGCTACTATGATAAAAACAGCATGGTGCTGGCACAAAGACAGATCTGAGGCAGAATGGAAGAGGCTAAAAGATGCAAAAACAACTCAAAACATACTTAAATACTTCATGTTCGACAAAGGAGCCCAACACCCTTATTGGAAGAAAGACAGCCTCTTTAATAAATGGTGCTAGAAAAACTGGCTTGCCACATGCCGAAAACTAAAACTAGATACATGTCTCTCACCATGTACTAAACTACAGTCGAAGCGGGTCAAAGATATAAACATTAAAACACAAACACTAACTCTACTGCAGAATAGAATAGGAAGAAACCCTGAAGACAGAGAGGTAGGAAAAAAAATTACGACCAGCACCCAGACTGCACGGGAAATAATACAAAGAGTCAGTGCTTGGGACCACATCCTATTAAAAGGCTTTTGCACAGCAAAAGAAATCACCAATAGAGCAGGATGAAAATCCACAGACTGGGAAAAAATCTTTGCCAGCTGCACCTCAGATGAGGGACTAACATCTAGACTATATAAAGAACTCAAAAAAAATCAAACCCCCCAAATGTAAAGACCCAATTCAAACATGGGCATCCGAAATGAATAGAATAAACTGTT
>PVJO010008688.1:0-73791 GCA_004026905.1 Hystrix cristata | reverse complement strand
ACCACCCAACTACCCCATACAGAAAGGACCAATCCTAAGCGCGTACTTTTCGAACCTCCAACGTCACGAAAGGGGCGGCGACTAAGGGATAAAAGGCAACTATCCGAGCCATTTGCTGCCGCATTCGCTCGAGAGAAGACGAGGAGCCGGGACATCACAAAAGAGCTGTAACATCTTCACGGCGAGCGTCGCCAGCCCGTCCGCCCGCTCCCTCTCTCCTCCGCCCGGTCTCCGCTGCCTTACTCCTGCGTGGAGTCTGGCCATTGACGCCGAGATCCTGAGACGCCGAGCTGTGATCCGGAGGCGCTGCGGTCCTGAGACGCTGCGATCCTGAGACGCCGAGCTGTGATCCGGAGGCGCTGCGGTCCTGAGATGCTGCGATCCTGAGACACCGAGCTGTGGTCCCGAGACGCCGCAGACACTGAGCTGTGATTCCGAGCAGCTGCGGTCCTGAGCCGCTGGGCTGTGATTCTGAGCAGCTGCGCCCGGGTGACGGATCTGGGCTGTGAACCCAATTGAGCTGTTTCTACCTAATTGAGCTGTTTCACCTTAATCGAGCTGTGTTAACGTAATTGAGCTGCGTTAACCTAATGGTGGGCCTAGCAGACCTGGTCTGCTAGGCCGATCGCTTTGTCTCGGTGTCCACCCGGGCGGCAGACCTGGGCTGTGAACGTAATTGAGCTGTGTGTGCCGTAATAAACCTGGGCTGGCATCTAACAGTTAGAGTGCTTGCCTTGCAAGCACAAGGCCCTGAGTTTGATCCCCAGCACCACAAAAAAAAAAAAAAGTTGCCTAGCTGTAACTCAACCCAAATACAAGCCACACACTACAAGAAGATGGAAGCCTGGAAAATTCTTGTTATGTTTTGTGCTTCCTCTAAGAAGGTGGAAGTATAGATAATCCTTAAAATGTTTTATATTTACAGTTGAGCTTTGGGAAAGGGAGTGGCGCATTCCGCTCCTTTGTTTCTATTATTAGGGTCACAGTGAGAATGGAGAAGGTGGCGCGGGCCTGCGGGTCAGAGTGATGGCTTTTCGGGGTTTGCGGGATAGGCTAGAGGCTGTTGTTCAGCTCATTCGGGCTTTGCAAGGTGGCTGTGGGAGAAGTCCTTGTCCCCAACGGGTCTCCCTGAGATGACTCTCTGCTTGGGGCCGGAATCCATGATTCCACTATGGGGACCACGGGTTCAGAGCAGTGGCTGGAGACTGCCGAGGGTCACTGGTAAATTTCTCATCTTGGTGCCTCAGTCTCGAAGGGGGTTGAGATAGGGTATGTAAATTCAGGGCCAGATAACTTTGTATGGCCAGCAATTAGACACTTAATGTGCCTTCTGTGGAGCCGCTGAGGGAGGATCAGACCCAAAGGCTTTAGGTAATAAAGGAGACAGATGCATGAAGGTCAAACTTTGTCCTCCTTTTAGTTGCCCATTTGGCATCTGAGGCTGGACATGGTGGCGCACGCCTGTAATCCCAACACTCAGGAGGCTGAGGCAGGATCGCCATGAGTTTGCGGTCAGCCTGAGCTACATAGTGACTTCAAGTCCAACCTGAACTACATACGGAGATCATGTCTCAAAAAAAAAAAAACAAAAACACCCACTGGCCATCTCTAGGGCCAAGTGAAGAGTTACTTGTTTTTTGGGTTGAACCCAGGGCCTTCACGTTGAGCTATATTCCTTAGCCCTTTTTTTTATTTTGAGACGGGGCCTCACTAAGTTGCTGAATTGTCTGGGCTGGGTTCAAACTTGCAATCCTCCTGCCTCAGCCTCCTAGAGTACTGGGATTACATTGTGCATCACTATGCCTGGCTGGAGTCATTATTTTTTAGTAAAAGACACTTTAGAGGCCCTGACTGCCTCTGAAGAAAACACAAGTTGTACTTTTAATGAATGCCAGGCTAAGAGCTAGGCACTTTTCCTCTCTCCCTTAGGTGGTCCCTGACTCTCTCACCTGTGACAGACCAAACTCAGTGCAGTGCTGTCTCACGTACCGGCTAAGACATGACAACTGTAGGCACATGTGACCACCTCTGGGGGACATCTCTGGCCGGTGGCAGGGGCGCCACCACAAGAACTCAGCTGACCTTCCTGTGTTCAGGTCCTGGTGGGCATGCTTGTCTCATCTCATGGATCTTCATGGTCTCTGTGCAGTGTAATCCTCATCTGTGGGTGAGGAACCTGGGACCAGTGCTGTCCCCAAGGTCCCCTGCAGTTGGTCACTGGGAAAGGCAGGACCCCATGCCAGTCCCTAGGTTCAGGATCTGCCCCTCAACCCTGTGCCTTGCATCCTTTGCCAGCCTCAGTGCAAGGAAACAGCTGCTAGCGGGTGGCGGAGTCCCATCTGGACAGCAGAGATGTGTCCCCGGGTCCCTGTACAGTCTTGGTACCCAGCTGGGTCCCTGCACCTGCTGGCTTGGCCTTCCTTGTCCCTCACCTTTCTGGTCATGTCACGGAGCACGTGCATCATCTCTCCCCAGGTATCCAGAAGAAGCTGTGGGCACCAGTGAGAGGCATGCAGTCCCTGGGCGGGCCAAGAGCTGGAGTCTGCAGGTAGGCAGTGCCACCTGCCCTCAGGGCAGGCCAGAGACAGCCCCTCCAAATAACACAGCTGCCTGTTTGTGACTCTGCAACAGGCGACTCTCCTGGTCCACACAGTGAATTCAAAAAACCTCAGCAGAAGAGGTTGGTCTTATTCACAGAGGAGGGCTGAGGAAAGCAAAAATAAGTGAAAAGTGGGCCGCCCTTCTCAGAAGTTATTTCCCTTCTAAAGCAGGGAGAGGGAACCGCAACAGTAGAAAGATAACTGGTCTCCTGACACCAGCTTACTTTTTTCGGCAAGAATGAAGCAGAAGGAACTTTATTACCATGTTCACTGAAAGTGGCATGTTTGGGAGGCGAGAATTCTACCATTGAACCACCAATGCGAAAGTGGCATGTTTGGGAAACTAGGCTGTCACATCCTCGGATTTCACATTAATTTGAATGAGCGGGGCACAGTGGTACACGCCTGGGATCCCAGCATGCTGAGACAGGGGGATCATCTGAGCTTGAGGCCAGGCTGGGCTACAGAACAAAACCGGTCCCCAAAGAAAACCACAACTGTAATGAGTGGGTGGCACTATTTTGAACTTTTATCTGGCCAAAGCGTGGCCTCCAGGAATGTTTTTTTGGTTTTTTTTTGTTTGTTTGTTTGTTTTTTTGTGGTGCCGGGGATCGAACTCAGGCCCTTGTGCTTACAAGGCAAGCACTCTAATCACTGAGCTAAATCCCCAGCCCCGCCTCCAGGAATGTTTATTGAAGAGTATTCCTCGGTCGTCTGTTCAGCAAACGTGTACTGATGCCACTGACAGCTAAGGGAGAAAAGCTACGCAGGAGGCTGGGGCAGGAAGGGCCACAGGCCCGCACTGCCAGGCCTGGCACAGACCTGGGGCTTCTCGGGGGCAAGAAGTGCATCGGGTTGCGTGCTCCGAGTGTCTGGCGAGAAGTGGACAGAGGCGGCCGCAGATGGTGCTGGTGGGTAGGGTGTGTGGTAGTTTCGTGGTGGTACTGTAGTGGGGCACAGCGCCCTGCTGGGCTGCTCTGCTCGGGGACCACGTGGCCCATGCCCTGGCCCCTTGTCTCCAGGTTTTTATTATATGTGAAAGAGGAGCTCTAAGCCTGCTACCACCGCCCTCAAGCTGGACCTGGTGTTCCATTCCCCCCTTTACAGCCCCAGGGCTGCATCCTTTTTTTGTTGTTTGGGGGGTTTGTTTTTTGAGACAAGGTCTCACTGTGTAGTTGAGGCTGGCCTTGCATTCACAGCAATCCTCCTGCCGCAGTCTCCCGAGTGCCAGGATTACAGGTGTGCGCCACCACCCCCAGCCAAGCTTGGGAAAGCTCTTAAATTGTCCTTGCTGCTTTCCCAGACCTGGTCCAGTGTGTACCACCCGAATGGGTCTTGGGGAGCTGGTGAGATCCTTTCTAGACCGAGTAGCTCTGAGTATCCTTCTCTCCCCTGGCCTCAGGGGGCAATCCTACCCTCACAGAGCCGCTGGCTGAAGTACCTGGACGGGGGCTGCCCAGAACCAGGCCCAGGAAGAGCAGTGGGTCTCCACACACAGCCCTCACCCAGCCCGGAACAGCCATACCTGCCTCAAAGTCAAAGCCTCCCCAGAAAAAGGTACCCCGGGCCCCGGGACTCCTGGGGGCAGGACTAATGAGCCTCTCCAGCCACAGTCCCTGGCAGGAGAGCTGGGAGGGGCTACACTGCACCCTTAGATGGGCACTGGGTATGGACTTACCAAACAGTGCCCATTACTTCTCAGCATCCCAGACCTCAGGAAGAATTGAGGGTTTTCTGCTTTGCTTCTCAGTATGTGTTTTTTGTTTGGTTTGGGGATTTTTTTTTTTTTTTTTTTTTTTTTTTTTTAAGATAGGGTCTTGCTGTGTAGTTTAGGCTGGCCTTGAATTCACTAAATAGCCTAGTCAGTCCTCCAACTCACACTGATCCTCCTACCTTAGCCTCCCAAGTGCTTAGGAGTACAGGCATGGGCTGCCACACCCAGTTCCAGGTTTGTTTTGGGGGTTTGTGTCAGGGTCTTCCTACATAAGACGACCCTGTTCAGGCTGGCCTCAAACATGGCAATCCTCTTGCTCAGCCTCCCTAGTGCTTAGATTACAGGGAAGTGTCACTAAGGCTGGCAAGAACAGGTTTTAAAGGTGTAGTTGATCAAGTAAAGTGGCCAGAGCAGCTGATGGGCCTGGGAGCTTTGGGCCTAGAGAAGCGAAGACTTCAGACGGTCTAGGAGGTTCTCTGGTGGGTCTCCTGGGATGCCTTGGTGAGAGTTCTGGAGTGGCTGCCCCAGGGGCAAGTTCTCAGAAGAGGTGAGGTCTAGTTAAGAGCAGCAAGCCATGCTCTTCCCGGGAAGTGGTGTGGGAGCAGGGCGGCCACCTGGGAAACTGTAGTGGGATGAGTTTCTTCCTGAGCTGCTGTCAGGCTCAGGGGACCCTCTGATGACAGGACTGGACAGTTGACAGCATTTTCTTTCTCCAGGAGATGGAGGCAGACCACAACCCAGCTTCCATATAGCCTTGATGTCCAAGATTCAGACAATGCCAAGGTTGCCTTAGAATCACAGGAGGTCAGTGATGAAGGCAGTGTGACCCCCACCAGTCACATGACCATGAGCAAACCTGGGAGTGTGTGTGAGCATGCACAGCGCTGGGCTGGACCCAGGTTCTGCACATGCTTGGCTTGTGCTCCACGCTGAGCTACAGCCCTACCCCCAACCCCAACCCCACAGCACTGTTTTTCATTTTGTTTTCAGACAGGGTGCCACTGTAGTGCCCAAGCTGCCCTCAGGTGACCCCAGGCAAGTATGTGGCCTGGAATCTTCCAGTTTACAAAATAATAGGAACAATCTAGGCACAGTGGTGCATGTGCAAGCCTCTAATTCCCAGCACTCAGGCTGAGGCAGGAGGATCAAAGATTCAAACCCAGCCTGGCAACAATACCTAGCTGAGTGCCAGCCAGGGCTATGGAGACCTCGTCTCAAAAATCAAAACAAGTTATAGTATGTCTGCATGCTTCGCTTCACCACAGCCTGTGGTTGTAGGAGGCAGGGAACGCAGGCTTGTGAAGATTTAATGAATGAGGTCACATCAGGTTCAGTGGCAAAACCATGGATCAGGTCAGGGCCGCAGCCTTTCCCTACTGCCTAGGAGGCTGTGTCACAGGCATCTCTCATCTTCGCAGGCAGTGAACCTTGATTTTCACAGCACCTCTGGTTTCTGAGGTGGCAGAAGCCAGGCCCAGGGCCCCATCACACCTGGCCCTGGGACCTAGTGCAGTGCTACAGAATCCCACCTGGGCTCTGCAGAGGCACCCCCCACTCCTGCTCACAGGCAGGCAGCCCACCTGACCTGCAGGTCTGATGGTAGGTCACTTGGTGACACTCGGGTGTCTGGTTGTGGGGTTCTGGAGGACACTGACTCACTAATCTGTGATCCTCAGTATCAAAGCATGTCCCTGGCAGGGTAGGCTGGTTGCTGGCCATGTTGAAGCTACCTTCTCTGGTTTCTGTTTAGGATGACAACAGCCTGATGGGAGCAGTGCAGCAAGGCATGGGCTGCTGTCTGCAGAGCTCTGCAGACCACAGCACCAGGGAACCTGGTCTTCAGAGAGATCTGTCTAGCCTGGCCCCACAGGTTACAGCCCCATCTTCTAAATGGGCTCGATTTCTTCTGTCACCTGGAAACAGCTTGCGGGTGGACACAGAGATCCTACCATCAATACAGATGGGATCCAGGCCAGGCAGTCCAGCACAGGCCAAGCACAAGCCCGTGGCCACCACCCAGCCTCCTCAGGCCACACATACTCCCACACCAGGCCCTGAGCAGCTCTGTGGGAAGTCCTGGGAAGTGGGGACCTGCTGGACAGAAGGCAGGCCCTGCGTCCGAGTGTCTCAGGAGGCCCCACCTGTACCACTATGCAGCCTCTTTACAACTGGCGAGGACTTTGACGATGACCTGTGAGGTGAGATTGCTGTGTGTACTAATAGACTAGTGTGTTCCATGTGTCCCTTTGCACCAGACCCCAATGACAGAAGTCCTATCCTTGACTTGCTATCAGTGAGAGAACGACCAAGTTGCCAATAGACACTGATGTCAGACTACCTTCCCACTTTAACCCTAAAGGATAGCCGTGTGGATTAAAGTGCATATGCCATTTAATTACAGTCAATTATAAATCTTAACAGGGTGAGGCTACAAAGGGATTTTTCTGAAAGCAATTAACACATTGGAAATAAGAACTAGAGTGATCACATGGGTGAAACCCACACACCCCAACTTGCCCTCAGGAGCCCCTTGCCATTTCCACCAGGAAACCTGCTGGCGGGGCTCCCCCACCGCAGGACAGTGACAGTACTTTCTGACAGAACATCAACTAGCCATTTGTAAAAAAGGAACAAGCACAAGGCCACGGGGCAGGTGGTGTGGTAAGGGTGGGGGCAGCAGGTTCCTCCCAGCATGCATTACTGGGAACATGCCCCCACATCACCCGTCCTCCTGCCCCAGTGGCTCTGCACATCCCCACCCCTCAGATTCTGGAAGGACACTGAGAAATTGGCCCTTATGGGGCCTGCTGCTGTACGCTACCTCAACACAACTATGAGACAAGAAAGCAGACACAGGACAGGTCCTCGAAAGTCTTCGTCACAGCGGCGGCGGGTGCTTCGAATACTGGATGGTGTCCAGGGCAGCCCCAATGTCATAATTCTTGGTCTGCAGGAGCCGAGTGAGCCAGCCACCTTCATCTGAGAACCCCATAGACAGCATCTGGGACAATGACTCAATCAGCCGGGGGTCAGCCTCTGCCAAAACAGGGATGGAATCCCTGAGGGCCCAGCACTGAGACCTGGGTCCCAAGACCCTCAGCCCCACAGGGACCCTCAGGGAGGCACCTCAGCAGCTCGTTCTTCGAAGCCAGGCATGCTCTGCAGACTCTACAGTCTCTGTCACAACTCTCCACTGCAGCATGAAAGCAGCCAGCCACTGTGTATCTAAAGTATGACCGTGTCCCAGTAGAACTTCATTACCAGGCACCATGGCTGCTGTCTAAGTAAGTGACTAAATCTCTGCTACTCAGGAGGATCACTTAGGGCAACACCCTGGGCAACACCAGAAGACTTTCCACACAGACAGTGAAATCCTCAGTCTCATCTCAGTGTCACAGTTTTGGGACTTTTCCCCAATGGTTTAAAAATGTAAACGTCACTCACCTTATAGGCCATCGTCTGCTTACCCCCAGGCTCCCAGGCAGGAGTCCAGGACCAGTCTTGCCCAGAGCCAGGCCCATTCCCTTGGTGCCGTAAATGTCCCTGCCCTGGACACCGCTGCCTCTCATTCAGGGTGCTGTCTGGGCCACCAGTCCACTGCCCTATGGCTGCCACATGGCCTGTCACAAACCTGGCCCCCTGGTGACGTGGCTGGCACTCTTACATGCAGTACCTGGCAGTGCCAAACCCAGTGCTGCCCCTAGGACATGTTTACTTTCACACTGCACTACATCCCTAGCCACCCCTTTTCTTTTCAATTTCAAGACAAGGTCTCTTAAATCACTAAACTGCCCAAGCTGGCTGAAATTCACTATCTTCCTGCCACAGCCTCCCAGAGCGCTAACATGACAGGTGTGTGCCTCTATGCCCAGCTGGCCTTCTCAATTCTTGGTCTGGTGTTAAGTTTTAGAAAGGACTGAAATTGGCTGAACTTTATCACTTGGAATGAACGTGAAGGACACACTCCTCACTTCCTCTCAGGTAAGCCCCACAGCTAAGGCCACCTAATCCTACTGTCTGTTCTTAAATCAGAAAACGGCAGGGTGCTCTGAGAGGAGGAAGAGTGAAACTCTGGAGCTCACTTGCCTGGTGGAAGATGTGGGTACAAGGCAGCCTCCTTCAGCCCTGTGGGTCCCTCCTGGGAAGGGTCCAGGGAGCTTGGCCCTTCCGACTCTGGCATCTGTAGGGACTGAAGTTCCCCTGTGGATGGGTCCACTTCTTTTGAAGACAGATGAGTCCAGTCGTCATCTCCTCCCGAACAGTTATCAGACTCCATCTGTTCCTGGAAGAAAGCCCACCATGAGCACAGAGGGCCACAGGCAGGCCTGACCATGCCGCTTCCTGAAAAAACCCAGAGTGGGCAGGGCCTGCCTGACTGCTGGCGAGGAGACATAGGCGCTGGTGAGCTGCTAGCCAGGAAGAGGTAGTTCTGTTTTAGGGCTACTTCGATGCCACTGGCGTCACTGGACCAGTAAGGGAGTCTGTGGGGCTACAGAACTGGTGGGGAGGACGATGCGGTGCACCGGCAGAAGCACCACAGCTGAGCCTACCTCGGGCTGCCCTGTGGACTTCAGGGCAATCTTTTTTATCTGCTCTGCCAGAGCCTGCGCTGTGCCCTCGCCACTGCCATCTGGTTTGCTGGGTTCGGGAGAGCAGCTGCTTGGCTGCGAGCTGCCCTTGTCCTCTGTGCTGGAGCTTTCTGGGGGCATAGGTGTCAGGCGGCTTCTCTTCCCTCCGTGCTCCACATCAATGTCAACTTCAATGCCTAGAGACCAAGAAGAAGCAAGCTGTGAAGTCCAGAGGCCTCATCTGTAGGTGCGATCTCAATGTGAGGGGCCTGCAGGATTCGAAAGCTGTTGCTCAGTGGCCAGCAGCCTGCGAGGGTAGGGACAGGGGCACTCAACGTACGGACACAGGCCCCATACTCAACTCAAGTCTCACAGCTATGGATGTGACCGAGTAAGACCACCTCATAAGCCAGAAGCAAACAGATGCTCCCCAGTGACTCCAGATAACCTGGCCCCAGATCTTCATGGCTTCAAGAAACACTCCTGCTGGACATGGTGGCATATACCTATAATCGTTAGCACTCAGGAGGCTTAGGCAGGACGACTACCACGAGTTCAAGGCCAGTCTCAACTACATGGTGAGACCCTCTCTTAAAAAACAAACAAACAAACAAAAAAACCCACACTCCTGACGTCACATTGAACTATCCCGTTCTCCAATGTGGTCAAACATTAATCTCATGAGCTTCTGAACCACAAAGTCCACAGTGCAGCCTTGTGTCTACTAAGCAGGTGAACCAACGGGCTGGGCCAGACCCTAAGAATGGGAAGCAGAGATCACATGCCACGTGCATGTGTGAACACTGGGACTGGGCTCAGGAAGGCAAGCAGACCGTGCAAAGCCAAAAAGCAGCAGCCACCTCAAGGCGACCCAAGCCCACTGGGGAACGGAGGGCAGTCATCCTGCCACTTTTACATCAACTTACCGGTATCAAAGCACCACATGCCCACAGCGTAAGAGTGGAACAGCTCTCCCCAAAGGGTCACAGGGAGACTCAACAGCTTCTCCAGCCCAGCTTCCTATACCTGACTGAAGTTCCTATCTACTTACTTTTCCCTCTACATCAATATTTACCTCCCTTTCCTTTATTCTTTTTTTTGGGTGCTGGGGGTCGAATCGAATTCAGGGCCTTGTGCTTGCTAGGCAAGCGCACTACCCGAGCTAAATCCCCAACCCCCTTTATTCGTTCAAAAACTGTCCAGTGTTTGTATTTGTGCCACTGTAGAAGGTTTGCTGAACTGAGTAGTTGCCTTGTTCCCTCACCCTTTGTACCACTGACACTGTCCTTTTTTCATCTGCTAACCTCCCCCATGTTCTTCAACGAGCTCTGTGGGTTTTGTTTTGTTTTTTGGATCTTGAGACAGGGTCTCCTATATAATCTAGAATGGCCTCGAACTCAGCGATCCTCCCCCACTTCAGCCTCTCGGGTGCTGGGATTACAGTGCCCACCACACCTGGCAGCTCTGTGGTTTTCTACATGGGTTAAGGCCACAGGGTACCCCATCGATTCTGCTGGTTCCCTAGGAAAGCACCTTGGGGTACCCCAGTCAGGACAAGGCCACTCCCTGGCCAGACACAGCTACACTGACTACCTCTCCCCTCATCCCAGAAGTCCCCTTTCTTGCCTGTGCTAGGCCATCTTCTTAGTACCTCTGTTCTTGCAGGGTTTATTTCCCCATTTGGTTCAAGCCCAGGTAAAATTAACAATGCTTTATATACCAAAAGACAATTTTTTCTTTGCTGGTGCTGGAGATCAGGTGTGCTGTACTACTGAGCTGCCCCATGCCCCAGGAAGCAACTCTGTTCTGTCCTCATACTTGATCATTTTAGCTAGGTGCAGAGCTCCAAGTTTAAACCACATTAAGGCAGACCAAAGTCACTAGTGATTCTACTTACTGTCTTCTAGCTTCTCACACCACATGGAGTTCCAACTTCGGTCCCTCAAGGTTAACGTGCACAATGCCAACAAACTCCCTTGTTTCTATGTTAATTTCCTCTTCAGTCTTCTGTTCTTTTTTTGGAATTCTTATTCATCGTACATTGAAATTCCAGGATTGATTGTCTACTAATTTTCTCATCTTTTTTGGGTGGGGGGTGCTGGGGATCGAACTCAGGCCCTTGCCCTTATAAGGCAAGCACTCGACCACCGAGCTAAATCCCCAACCCCTCTCTATTTCATTTCTGAAATACATGATCTCTTGGTATTGGCAGGGAACTGATTTCAGGGCCATGAAGTGATACCAAAATCCACGGGTACTTAAATCCCTGAAATAAAATGTCATGGGATTTATATACAACCCATGTACATCCTCCTGCAGACTAGATCATCTCCAGGTGACTTGTGACACTGAAAAGTATGCTCTATGGTTTAGGGAAGAATAACAAGAAAAATCTGTATGTGTTGGGCATAGATGCAATTTTTCCTAAAATTTTCTATCCCGTTGGCTGCATTACACACGTGGAAGCCAGATACAGGCAAGTATATCAGCCTTCAGACAAGCTGGGCATGATGGTGCACGCCTGGAATCCCACAACTCAGGAGGCTGAGGCAGGATGATCACCCTGAGTTCAAAGACAGCCTGGGCTATGTAGTGAGTTTAAGGACAGCCTGAACTACATAGTGAGACCCTGTCTAAAAAAAAAGCTTTGAGGCTAGGAAGCACAAGGCCCCGAGTTCAATCCCCAGCCCCTGCCCCCCAAAAAAGCTTTGAGGGCAGGGGATTTAGCTCAGTGCTAGAGTGCTTGCCTAGCAAGTGCAAGGCGCTAAATTCAATCCCCAGAACCACACCCCCCACCAAATTTTCTTTCAACTTTTCACTATGAAAAGGTTCAAGCAAAGTCAAGCATGGTGACAAATGCCTATAACCCAACACATGGGAGACCAACTCAGGAGGATCCTCAGTTCCAGGCCAGCCTGGGCTACCCGGTGAGACCTCGCCTCACAAAACCAAAAAAGACAGTTCAAGCAAACAGAAAAGCTAAAACAACAGTAACAGTGAACACCTATACTTTTTTTTTTTTTAAAAAATAGCAAATGATATACCCCTTCTGTGAAAGGATCAAAAGGTTATGGGATCAGGGCGTCCCCCAAGAATGATGAAGCCCTGTGATTTCAGGGCTTACACGAATGTTAAGCAGTCTGCTACCCACTACCTTACAGCCTCTACAGGTGTCTGGCGAAGGCACTATGACAGGTACAGTGCTACTGCTTTGCATCCTAAACATCAGGGGCCAGGAACTCTAAACCAGAGCAGGGCTGGCCCTCGGTGGCAGCCTACCTCTGCCAGTTCTCACAGACCAGCCCAGCTCTACTTGAAAGCCACTGACTGATGCCACCTTGCTCCTTCTGGGAGGTGACTGCTAGCTCCTCCCCTGTGGGCCTCTGCTCTGAGAACAGTCCCTTAGAAACATTTAACACCTGAGTCATTCTGCACTTAGTTCCTCACAGAGAAAGGGAAGCCAGTCCTTAAATGGCTCTCCATTAAACCACCCAAAGGACTATTTTCAGGAAACTTTCCTGGCTTTATAGAGCCCTGGGCTCCTCCCTGGTTAGAAGACAGCAACTCCATCTACTTCAAAGACCTACAGAAGCCTGGCATGGTAGAGGACACCAATAATGTCAGCAGCCCAGAGGCTGAGGCAGGATCACCTTGACTTTGAGGACACTCTGGGCTACATTGTGAGTTCAAGACCAGCCTGAACTACACGCAAGGCCTTGTCTGAAACAAAACCCTCCAAAAGCTGGTACCCTTCCCTTAAGAAGCCTCTGAGTATTTGCAGAATTACTCCCAACATCCTGAGTGGGGAATCCAGATCAGTCCTGAGGCACTCCAGCCTCACACAGCTTGGGGATAGCAGGACCTGAGCTGACCCAAGCCAGCTTCTGACACACAGGGAACCCAGGGTCCACCAAGACCCACTCAGCACAATCAGGAAGGTCAGGATTGTGGATTGGGACTGTTTCTGTTGTTACATATTCTGATCACCAAACATCTCTAGCTAGGCCTACGTAGAAACATTAAGAGCTGTAAAGTTAAGGCTCCATAGGAGACAATCAACTCCCAGCCCCCAGCACGTTCCCGATACCACGGCTGTAAGACAACAAAGATCTGTAAGTCACACAGGATGCCTATAACTAGGAAAGGAATGTCTAGCTAATGTCTAGCTCCTCTGGCCCCAATACCCCATAGTGCTCACAGCCTCAAGATAAGGACCACCAAGAAGAAGTACCCTGACCTGCTGAAGTTTCTCGGGCCAGCTGATTCCCTCACCCCTTTCCCACCATAACTCCTATATATAAACCCTGAACCCTTTTATTCTGAGAGCTTCTCCATTGCCCTTCCTGCCTCACAAAGTTTCCCCTCTGGCTTTGTTCCTAAATAAAGTTCGTTGCTGCTGTCCTGAGGTCGTGGTCCCCTTTCTCCGGTACAGCATATTGACAGTCTCAAAGTCCCCAGCTGAACCCAGCCTTGGCTTTGTGACTTCCCGGGATGTCCCTTGCTCTCCTGAAGGGCTGTTTGAGAGAGCAGCCTTAACAGGCCTGGGGATGAATCTCCGTGGTAAAGCACTTGGCTACGTGCATGAGGGCAGCCCTGGCCTCCATCCCCAACACTTCCAAAAACACAATCATAATTATACTAACTTTAATAAGGTTTCCACACCCTGAAACGTCTACCCCCAAGAGCCTCTGCTGGTGACCCTGGTGCTCAGCCAGGCTGGAGAAGTGCTGTCCACTTACTCGTGTTCCAGAGAACCAGCCCATGGCCCTGAAAGCCCTAGGCCGGAGGAACAGCCCTGTGTGTCCCAAGTGAGTAGCAAACAGGACCAGGCTCACATGCTCGTCTCTGTTGGCGTCACTCCATGTTTCACAGGTCGTCTGCCTGAGAGAGCATTACAATCTCAACTCTAGGGCCTGGGGAGTCTAGCTCAGCGTAGAGCACAGGGTTAGCACACGTGAGGACCTGGGCTCAATCAGTTATTTTTTTTCCTCATTCCACAAGGCTCTAATTGCAGAAGCCATGATCTAAACAGTTTCCCACAGCAGCAAGGCCAAGACGTCACTTCATTTCCAAGCTGCATCCTGGGGCGACATGAGTGTGCAGAGAAACAGCTTTGCATGGCCATGCCCTGCGGCCACTGAAGGCATGGCTGGAGGGGTGCCCCTCCTGTCTGCATTACTTGGCACAGCCTTTTTGCACAAGCCAGGTGGGCACTTCAAGCCACTGCAGGCCCAACGACAAGTCTTCTCTTCACCTGCAATCGGAATCTTGAACCAGACATACACTCTCTGGCCAGTTCTCCCTGTCATGAAACCTAGCACTCCCTGGCATGGGAAGCAGAAGACAGTGGAGGCACTAGTCGACCTTAATGTGTTTCTCAACCTAGAGCTCCACACCTAGCTAAAATGATCAAGTGTGAAGACAGCCTCAGAGAGATGTGGCAGGCACAACCTAGAGCCACAGGGATACATATGCAGCAGAGCCTGCAGCTAAGGTCAAGTCCCAACGCTCCGGGAGTGTGTTACTTTTCTAGAGACAATGATTTGCGAGACAACAGATTTGATACAGGATATTTACACATCACAACATTCACACACACAAGCCAAAAGCAGTAGGAGTGCAGAACATCTATCTAACACACTGCAGACCCGAAAGTTCCAATCAAGGGCTGGAAGCCCATGACATTGTCTCACGTAAGTCCATGGCTGCACTAAAAGACTGAAGAAATCTATGGTGGAGCCAGGATATGATGCTCACAGTAGAGATGAAAAGCAGAGCCCCCCCAAAGCAAACAGCAGCCATCCCTAACAACAGCAAGCCCCCCTCCCCTCTGGCTCCTTCTGCAACAAGAACAGCCAAGTTCCCTTTGGGAGAACCAGCCAGCCACTGTCTCCTGCTCCCCACTCTGCTTTATGTTGTGTCGGCAACACTCCTCAGATGGATCTTCTACTACACCCAGAACCATACCAACTCAGTCCAGCTGGGCGGTCCTGCTCAAGGTGACAATAAGTCCACCACCAGCAGGTACACTATGCTCACCACTTCCCAGACCTCCTGTGTGCCTAGAGGTACCCAAACCAGGCATCAGCCAGAGTACGGCCTCCATTCACTCCTCCTCCCCAGCACAGGCACAGAGCCAGCACTCAGAGGCACCCAGTAAAGGTCTAGGGGTTGCCAACAAAGAGAAGATAAACAAACAGCTACTGCCCAAGCCCTTGAGTCCAATGCCAAGGCGCAGCTTAGGAAAAATGCAAGTAGTTTTCTCCCTAAGAGATAGTCAGAAAGTGACAAGTGAGCTCCACAGCTAGTCTGGTCAGTCACCTTCCCTGCTAGGGTGATCCTAATGAAATGCTGGCTGATGGCACTCTACTCCATACAGAAAGCTGAAAACTTGTCACAGAATTCTGTCCTGAGGTGACTGTGGCCTGCCACATGACAAAGGTAGATCTGAGGCAACAAAATCTTTGAGGGTCAAGCACATTGGTTGCTGGGCATGGTGGTACACGCCTATAATCCCAGCACTCAGAAGGCTGAGGAAGGAGAATCGCCTTGAGTTTGAGGTTGACCTGGGCTACACAGTGAGTTCAAAGTTAGCCTGAACTACATAGCAAGAACTTGTCTCAAAAACAAAAAACAAAAAACAAACAAAAAAACACGTTGGTTTCCTATTCCCCCACATCATGCCAGGTGAAAGTTGCAAAAAGGCCATGTGCACACTGAGTCACCAAACCACTTGGGGGATCTCAAAGGACAGACAAAGAAGTCACTTACCCAGAGGGCTGAGGGCAGCTGCCACACTCTCCCCTACGTTCTTCAGGAAATTTACACTGGGATCCTCTGATGGACCAGAAGCTGTGATTTTTTACAAACAAAAATAATGCTATTCTTAATTCAATGCCTTTGATACCCAACGCTGTCCTAGCACCTGCATGCCAAGGTCCCTAATATCCCAGCAGGCACCATCTCAGGACATCTCATGGCAGCAGCCCACACACTCAGCGCTTTCCTCTCCCCTCCCACTCTGTGCTCTTCATCCTCAGCCTCTCTGACCTCTGTGACCCTCGTGTTCCATAATCCTGCAGCAGCTCAGTATTTACAATATGTAAATATTGACCATGTCCTACACGTTTATTCAAAATCAAACAAGTATTACTAACTCTGTCCTAAAGAATGGGGTGAATCCAAGGACACAGTAATAACATTCCAAAATCCAGAACACAAAGCTATGTGTAAGTTTTTAACTTTGTGTTTATGTTTTTAAAAGATCTGAGCATCAGTGATTTTTCTGACAGTAAAACAAAAAGAGAACCAGGTACACCATAGAGATCCAGGCGAGGGCCTCCTGGGCACCTTAGAAGGGCAGCCTGGTGGGCAGGAAGGGCCATGTGGGTTAGTGGCCTTGGGCACTTAGGTACCTTGGTTTCACCACCTGTGGAATGGAAACAATGCTCCATTCTGTAGGGTTCTGAGGATTAAATGACATGGATGACAGCTATGAAGTACCTGGCTCGTCCAGGGCACAGCAGGAGTTCAGGACCCAGGAAGACTCAGCCATGGCCTTCAATAACACACACACTGCCTGGCTGCTGGCCCACCCTTCAGAAACCACCACAGGTGCAAGCCTCACCTGATTCTGAGGAGGGGCTGGGGCGGGTGTCCCCCGCTCGAGGAGGACGTGGGCTCCAGTTGCCTGGTGGGCCCATCTCCCAGCCAGACCACCCACAATGCCCATGTTTCAGCTTCCGGAGCCAGCGGCCATGAGAGAAGCCCTGGGGAGAAGCAAGCACAGGGGCAAGGCAGTAAGGGTCAAGGTCCCAGGCTCCTGCTACCGGCCCTGAACCACAGGGTATCCCTACCTCAGCAAAGTGCCCCAGGGGGCTGGCAAACACGAGTTTGCTGTGCTCCCGGTGAATGCCTTTCCCCTCACAGACACCGCACAGGTCATAGTCTGGACACACGCTGCACTTGTAGCGGGTTCCCACCACAGGGCCATCACAGCCATCACAGATCACATTGGGGTGCACCATAGGGCGAGTTGTTTCCTGAACACAATGGGGGCGGTGCTCCCTCCGGTACTCCTTCTTCTCTGCAGGGAGGGGAGACAGGCATTATTAGGATGAGGCCCCACAGTCCTTCTGTTGTCACTACTGGGCTGTCAAGGTCAGGAGTCCACTCGGAAGTCACTTGTTCAAGTAACAGCAATAGAGCAACCAGAGATCCTGGCAGAAAGGTCCTACATGTCTTGTTAGCCAGGGAGATGTGGTGCAGGAAGTGGAGGATCGGCAGGGAGGGACCCCTGTCTGTGTACCTTTGGCCTCAGTCCTCTCCCGGAAACCCCTGAGGCTTCCCGTGCTCCCAGCACCAGACTCTACTCCCTAGCATGGACACAGACTCTTCTTTCTCAGGCTGCACACAGCATTTAAGACGCCTCTATCCTTGACAACCCTCAAACTTCTGACTCCTGTTTTCACTGAACAGGCACCGGGTGTCAGCCAGTGGCTCCCTACCTTTAATATAGATTCGGAAGATGTCATCCTTCACATAGGACATGGCCATTGTCAGCTCCTCATCACTGGAAAAGGCCACCAAGTCCCCGTCCTCATCTAGATGGTTGAAATGACAGCAAGCACATCAGGGCTGGGGATGTGGCTCAGGGGTAGAGCACTTGCTTAGCACCCCTCAGTCCCAAAAAAAGAGCGAGACAACACATGAGTGCCCAGGGTTCTCCACCAGATACTGCTGCTGAAATGTGATGAAGCCAATGGGATACAGGACTCTAAAGTCTGAGCCAGGGGAAGCAGGGGCAGCAAGATTGCCCATTGGCTCTGACATTGCCTGGATGGTTGAGAGCCCGTCTCAAAAAAAGAAACAAAAAACTAAAGACCAAATCCTGAGAGGATTACGGGAACTCTTAAATTTAACTGGAGCACAGAGTCATATGCCTGCAGTCCTAACTACAAAGATTGAGGCAGGAATATCACTCAAGCCCAGCTACAGCAACATAGTGAGACACCCCTCCCCCAGCTAAAAATCAAAGGAGTTGGGGATTTAGCTCAAGTGGTAGAGCACTTGCCTGGTAAGCGCAAGGCCCTGAGTTCAATTTGACCCAGCACCAAAAGGAAAAAAAAAAAACCAAAACAAAAAAAAAAACACTAAAAATCAAAGAAGGACGGGGTTTATATATGCAGGCTGAGCCACCAGACAGCAAAATTTACAAGAACTGGGGCCAACTCCAAAGATGGAATCAACCCAAATGTTCACCAACTGAACCCAGACAAAATGTGGCATATGAAAGGTTTGAGGATTTACCTCAGTGGTAGAGTCCTGGCCCAGCAAGCGCCAAGTCCTTGAGTTTGATTCTCAGCATTCCCCCCTCCCAAAAAAAGAATAAACTACTGATACATGCTGCCACACAAGATGAACCTCAAGCACACTCTGCTAAGTGCAAGAAGCCTTACAAGAGTCCATTTGTACAAAATGGCCAAAAGAAAAAAAAAATGACTATATGAGCAATTGCCCAGGGCTCAAAAAATGTTTATCAGCCCTCAAAAAAATGAGGGATGATAAACAAAAAGGCGTTTATAAACTGATGAAAAGTTTCTAAAATTGATTTGGATGGTTCCACAAACCGGAAAAAAATGCTTTAAAAATTTTTTTCTACCCCTAGAATCATTTTTTTCCCCAGTACTAGGGATTTAATTTAGGGCCTTCAAACTGAGCTACATCCCAGCCCCCCCTTTTTTTTCTTTTTTGAAACAGGCTCTCAGTCACCAAATTGCTCAGGCTAGGCTCAAACTTGTGAACCTCCAGCCTTAGCCTCCTAGAACGCTAGGATTAGGGGCATACGTCCAGGGAATCACATACTTTAAATGGGTGAACTGTACACACGTAAAAATACAAACGTCTTTAAAGAACAGCCGAGGCCTCCGGAGGCGGTCCCAGCGCAGTCCCCGCCCCGGGGCGAGCCTTGGTCGCCCGCCTCCTCCCAGCCACAACAATCCCCAGCCCCACCCCTAAAGGCAGCCAACAGCCGGCGCCTCGCCGAGCCCAGCGGGCCCGGGTTCCGGAGGCCGTGTCGGTCCGGTTCGCTGGCACCCGCCCCGGCGCATGCGCTTGTCAGGCACCGCGTGGCCCTGCCCCCAAAACCGCCCGAACGGCCGCGCGGCCGCGCCGCCCCGCCCCCGCCCGAACGGCCGAACGGCCGCGCGGCCCCGCGCGCCCCCGCCCCTCCGCGCCGCCCGCCGGGCTCACGGGGCGCTCGCTCAGCCGCAGCTGGCGCCGCGGGCCGGGCAGCAGGGGGCCGTGTAACCCGAGCGCCCGCCCAACCAGAGGGCGCCGGCGCGCCCTCGCCAAGTCGGCTGCACCACGGCGGGGAGGGGCCGCCGCGCCCGCGGACCGGCCCGAGGCGACCCGGCAGGCCGGACCCCGTCGCCGACCGCCCGCGCCGCCCTCACCGCGGTAGTGCGCCTGGAAGCCGCCGGGCCGCAGCGCCGGGAACAGGGCGGCCACCCGGGTCAGCAGCCGCTCGCAGGGCCCGGGGCCCGCCGCCGCCTCGGCCTCCGCCTGCGACTCGGGGCTGAAGCAGAAGCTGAAGCGGCGGATCTCGCGCGCCGCCTCCTCCTTGCCCAGAAGGTAGGCCTTGACGGTGAACGACGCCATCGCGGAGCACGAAGCACGGCGGGACGCGGCGGCGCGGCGCGCTCCGCCTTTATAGGAGCACGAAGCCCCGCCCCCGTGTCATGGGGGCGGGGCCGCGCCCGTCCCGCCCAGGCCGTGGCGCGCGAGCCGCCCTGACCGGGCCCCGCTCCCGACGCCCACTCCTCGCTGCCGCCCCCCGGGGCCCGGGCTGCCCCCCGCTCCCCGCTGCCCCCCAGGACCCGGGCACCCCCCCCGCCCGGCCCGGCCCGCCCCTGGGAGAAGGGACCCGCTGGTGTCCCGCCCTGGGCCCTCCAGGCTCGGGCCCGGCCGTGACTCAGCAGTGTTGTCCCCAGGCCTGCGGGATGGGAGGAGGAGAGGCGGATCCTGGCTCGGGGCGGGAGCCGGGAGGGCAGCCTAGGGCCGCCCCCTCCCCGCACATCGCCCTCCGCTTCCGACGCCCACCAGGTGAGGGACAGACCCTGGAGAATCAGTGGTCACCAAGTGTCACTGTGGCCGGGCCAGACACCTCAGACAGACAGAATTCAGTCGGCAGATGCGGGGTCCTGAGCCTATTGGCCTCACCGGCTGACCAGCGGCCCTCCAGCCAGGAACCAAAAACACTGCCTTGTGTAACAAAGGGATGACCTGTTGGCAAGGCCCAGAGGAAGGAGGTGAGAGTCGGTGGAAGGATGAGGGCAACACAGAAACGCCACCCGAGGAAGCCTCCTAGGAAGCCACCTGGGTCGGGGCCTGTGACTAGGAGGGTGGAGTTTTGGGGAAAAAGAGACAATGGGAGGGTGGCAGGTGCGTAGGTGAGTTCTGCCGGAAGTTTGGCAGGGCTGAGCTTCCCCAAGGGCTCCAGAGTGCACAGAGCTCACAGCCATGCCCAGAACAGCCTAGACAGAGGAAGTTCCCATCCAGCTGTGAGCCAGAAAAACACCCTCACCCTCAGACAAGGTCAGGGCACAGGGAGAGGACGTGATTGGCAAAGTTGCCTGCTAAGCACGCAGCCAGAACCCTGAACCCCAAAGCCCAGGCCACTAAGCCCCTAGCCCCCAGCTGGAGGCCCCACAAGTGGGTGGGGGCACCAGAAGTGGCCTCTGGGGACCCCTGTTGCTGTCACCAGGGACTCCTTTGCTTTTTCACCTTTGACGACCCTTGGTGGGTTTGGGGGGAGGGGTGGAGAGGCTCAGAGAGAGAGCCCCAGTGACCCCTACTCCTGAGGGTCCCCTGAGCTCTGACCTTGGCCTCCTCCACAAAACAAGGCTGCGGCTAGGGAACCCCCTGCCAGGGCCCTCTCTGTGGCCCTATGGTCAGGTGGCCTGGCCTTGCCTGCAGTGAGTCATCATCCCATGACCACCACCATCCTCCTAACGGGAATCCCCAGCTGCTGCCACCATCTGGGTAACAGCAGCTGGGGGTGGGAAGGAGCCCCAGGGCCTTGGGTGTGTCTTTGGGGGACCCCAGAGCAAAGGGGTCTCAGAGGCCAAGGCTGCCCTAAACACTCCACTTGTCCTGCCATCCTCTGAGATCTTTCCCATCCCCTGCCGGGGACTTGTGAGCCCCTGAACCTCCGGTGTCCTCCGACCCTACCTGCCCTCTGGATCGTGTCCTGAGCACCTGAGAAAAGGGGGGGAGGGGCTGGATATTTAGCTCAATGGTTAGAGTGCTTGCCTTGCAAGCAGAAGGCGCTGAGTTCAATCCCCAGCACCAATAAACAAACAAATACATTCCAGCCAAAAAAAAAGAAAAGGAGGGACACACCTTGTGCCAGAATCAGCCCTTTGAGCAAGGGACCAACCTCTTCCCTTTTTTTTCTTTTTTCTTTTTGTCTTTCCAGGACAGTAGGGAATGAACCCAGTACCTTCACAATGAGCTACATCCTCAGCATTTTTGTTTGTTTGTTTGTTTTTGAAACATTCTCACTCACTATGTCGTTCAGGCTGGCCCCAAACCCACAGTGATAAGTGGTGTAGCTAGAGTTTGTGCTGCTTCATTTTGCCACCCTCCAAATTATCCGGAGTTTTTTTGGTTTTTGTTTTGGTTTTTTGAGACAGGTTCTCACTGTGTAGTTCAGGCTGGCCTTGAACTCACTGTGCAGCTCAGGCTGCCCTTGAACTCTTGGATATCTTCCTATCAGCCTCCCAAGTGCTGGGATTACAGGCATGCACCACCACACCCAGCACATCTAATGTGTTAACCTATTTCCATAGAAAAATGATGTATAGGGGCTGGGGATTTAGCTCAGTGGCTAGAGCACCTGCCTTGCAAGCACAAGGCCCTGAGTTCGATTCCCAGCACCAAAAAAAAAAAAAAAAGAAAAATGATGTATATAGAGAAAAATGTGCCAAAGCTGCCCCCCCACACCCCATGCCACTGGCAGTGATCCTCCTGCCTCATCCAGAGTGCTGGGAGTACAGACCTGCACAACCACACCAATGGATCTTTCCTCCTCTTTGAAATCATCCCAGCACCATTCATCTGTTTGTGACTTTCATTAAACATAGCTGGCAAGGGAGGCTGAGGCAGGAGATTCCCCATGAGTTCGAGGCCAGTCTGAATTAGAAAGTGAGACCCTGTGCTAAAATAAGTAAATAAACAAAAATTTAAAATAGTCTTTGCTTGCCTTGCTGTCTTCTGCCTGTCGTGTCTGGGTTCTCCTCTATGATGCCCCACTGCCTTGTCACCCTCACTTGGAGCCAGGCAACTATGGACTGAAAGCTCTACAAACTGTGAGCTAAATAAACCTTTCCTCCTTAAAATAAATGAATGAATGAAAAATAAACGTAGCTCCTTTTGCCTCACCATTAAGTGTACGCTGTGCGATTCTTATGTCCAGTACGCAGGAGTTTGGAGTCTCGGGTCCACCACACCTTACCCTAGGTCGCCCTTCCAGGTGTGCTCCTGGTGTGGCTGTCCAATGACTGTGAACTGGGGCCGGGGTTCCGGTTCCCAGAGGAGACCACAAAAAAGGGAGTGGGGTGAAGGAATGGGGCACAGAAGAGACCTGAGTCAGGAAGCTCCGGGAGGCCTCCGGGGTGGCCATGGGATGTCTGACTCTTCCTGCTATCGCCACCTCCTCAGCAGCTCCTTTTCCCTTCCCCAGATGGTCTTCTGAGGTCCTGCTATTGTCCTTGGGGTGTGGGTGGGTCTGGTGACAAATGGGTGCTGCGACACCCAGTGACAAGGCCACTGTGGGGTTCTGGCTGCCCTGGGCCAGCCTCGAGGAGCCCCAGGTTCACAGGGCGCAGGCAGGCCCAAAGGGTGGTTTTTCTGCGGGGATGCAGGTCTGAGGGCGGTGATCACGCTTGCCCGTGCCCCGGGCGCTTTCTCTGCCCTCCGGAGCGGACTCAGACCCTAACGTCACCGCCTCCGTGGGCCTCCCCAGACTGCCACCGCAGGGAAGGCACCGAGCGCTGCGCATCACTTGTTCCTGGCGGAGAGCTGCCAGGGCCCGGGGCAGGAAACAGGCCAAGTCCGGGTCACCCCGCCCACGGGCTGGGACGCTCCTCCAGGGGCACCCAGGCCGTGGCGGGGGCGCCGCGGGGCGAGGGGAAGCCGCGAGACCCCCGCGGGCGCGGCGGCGCAGGGGCAGCGGGCGGCGGCGCCCCGGCTCGCGCCCGACACCTCGCCTGCAAGCTGCGCGGCGTCCGGTCGCGCCTTCCCTCGCCGAGCGCCAGCGCCCGCCGCTCCTGGGGCGGCGCTCCCCGCCGCCCGCTCGGCCCGGGCGGGTCCCCCTGCCCCTGCGCCCTCCGTGGCTGACTCAGGCCGCCTACCAGGGGAGCGCCAGGCAGCGTTCGCGGGATGCGTGGGTGTTGCGCAAGTGCTGGGCGTGTTAAGTGAAAATTACTGGGGTAGAGCGCTTGCTGCAACCCTGAGCGGCCCTGGGTCCATCCCTAGAACTGCAGAGGAAAAAACGAAGATTATACAAGGCCATTGTTTGTGTGTTTGTTTTCTGCTTTTTTGAGACAGGGGTCTTGCTGTGTAGTTCAGACTGGCCTTTAACTCACTGGGTAGCCTAGGCCGGCTTTGAACTCACAGCAATCCCGCCTCAGCCTCCACAATACTGGGATTACAAACGCGCACCAGCACGCCCGACTAGCAGGCCATTGTTTTACAGGACTAAACTCCTCCACTAGGCTCCAATAATCCAGACTAAAAATCGAAATGGAGTCACCCATGCTGAAATTACCAAACTAAACTGTTACCTGACTCTTCTAGAAATGAGGAGTGCGAGTTGTTGTTTTGTTTTTGCAGTACTGGGGATTGAACCTAGGGGGCCCAGAGAGCTATATCCCCAGCTACAAAAGCTGTAAACTGTAAACTCTGTGTGTCTCTCTCCACCCACAGTTGGGTATACAGATTAATGTGTTTCATTTTCGCAGATTCATACATGCATATAATATATAGTGCTTTGATCATTTCAACATTTTGGGGCAGGGTCCCTAAATTGCTCAGGTTGGCCTTGAACTTTCTATCCTCTGCCTCATTCTTCCCACATAAATGGGATTACCATTGGCTGTGGTTTAAACAGGCCTGTTTCAATGGATATTATAATAAATACTGCTTAAAAAAATAAATTCTAGGGGCTGGGGATTTAGCTCAGTGATTAGAGTGCTTGCCTTGCAAGCACAAGGCCCTGAGTTCGATCCCCGGTACCAAAAAATAAAAAAAAATTCCTAAAAATAAATAAATAAGTAAATAAATAAATTCTAGCGCTGGGAATTTAGCTTAGTGGGTAGAGTGCTTGCCTAGCAAGCGTAAGGCCTTGAGTTCAATCCCCAGTACCAAAAATAAATAAATAAATTCTACTTAATAAACACATACACACACACACACACACACACAGAGACTAACCTAAAGTAACCTGGTATTAACCAATCAGTTATTTTTCTATCCTTCTGTCTCCTTGCCCTGCCTTATAAGGAAAGTAAGTGAAATGACCATTTTGCTCTTCGTTCTTCGTTTCTGTTTTCTTTAGTTGTCCCCTGTATTAGTCAGTATTCTCTAGAGAAACAGATACAATGGTAGATATATGAATATTTGAGAGCTTACAATTTGGCTTCCTCGGGCTTCTTACAAGTCAGGCATGGAAGCGTGCAGAGGGTCCATCTGCAAGGTGGAGATCCGAAGGGCCCAGCCGAAGGTCTGGAGGCCCGAAGGATCCAGGCGAAGGCCTGGAGGCCTGAAGGATCCAGGCGAAGGTCTGAAGGGTCCAGGCGAAGGTCTAGAGGTCCGAAGTATCCAGGTGAAGGTCTGGAGCTCCTCCAAAGGAAGCAAAACCGATCCCAAAGAAACCGGCCGGGCTACATTCCTCTTCATTTCCCCTTTATACCATCTAGAGAATGGGCCACCCTAGGGTGGATCTTCTACACCCTAGGGTATAGAATTGCTAAACCAATTTAGTTAAGCTTCTTTTACAAGTTGACACAATCAATCAACCATCACATCCTCTATCTGCTCAACCCCTTTTACTCGGGTCACTTGAATACTTACTCTGGTTTATGGAATAAAACGCTTATTGCCTGATTCTGGAATCACAAATAAAGCTGAATGTCATCCTTCAATTTGATGTAATTTTGTCTTTTGACATACATGGCTGGTGTCCTATCATACAACCTTCACCTAAGGTGAGCTCCGGAGCAGAACAGTACAGTGTCACCCTTGGATCAGTGCAGATAGTAGAATGCCTCCCTATCTGTGCTGGGCCATGACTGACCACTTGGGGTGGGGTGTGGCAGACACAGGAGCCAAACTGGGCCATCTAGAGCACTGCAGCTCCCTTGGTCAGTATCACTTGGAAGCAAGTGCCTGCTAGAGAGCTGACCCTAACCCTAACCCTAACACCAGGGACCACCTCCAGCCCAGAGCATTTATTTATTCACCAATGCCAAAGTTTCTAGAGTTCTCTTTCCCTTGCCAAGGAACCCTGCAGTGTTTGGGTAATTATTCCTGTAAAGCACAGACATGGCCAAGGGTGGTGGCACACGCCTATGATCCCAGCACTCTAGAAGGCTGAAGCAGGAGGATTATAAATTCAAGCCCAGGGCTGGGGATTTAGCTCAGTGGTTAGAGTGCTTGTCTTGCAAGCACAAGGCCCCAAATTCAATCCCCAGCACAAATTAATTAATTAATTATTAATTAAAGCCCAGCCTGAGCAACTCAGTGATTTTGTGAGACCTCTCTCAAAATAGAGAGAAAAGGGCTAGAAATGTAGCTCAGCATGAGGGCCCTGGGTTCAGGCCCCAGTACAAAAAGTTGTCGGGTAGGGGTGAGGATGCAGTTCGGTGGTAGAGTGTCAGCCTGGCATGCAAGGCCCCAAGTTCAATCCCCAGCACCACACAGACACATGAAGACACATTTGAGGTTAGAGTTAGCCAGCACAACCAAGGTTGATCTGATTGTTTTTTGTTTTTCTTTTTTAGTTAGTGTGATTGTTATCTCCGTTTTACTCCAGGCAAATATAAACAAGAAAGAACTGGAAGAGTAAAGAGGTCAGGTGACTTGCCCAAACCCAGGTCATAAACATGGAGGCAGGACTACTCACCCCACCTGCCACTCCCTAGTTTTTTTTTGTTGGGGGGGTGCTGGGGCTCAAACTCAGGGACTTGCACTTGCTAGGCTAGTGCTCTACCACCGAGCTAAATCCCCAGCCCCTACTCCCTAGTTCCGTCCCAACCTCAAATGATTCCCAGTCTCCAGAAGACTGTCCTGAACCCATCTCCTCCCTGGGTCTCTGACCCCACCCATTCCAGATCATCTTTCTCCTAGGTGCCTAGAAGCAATTTTTCCTCTGCTTTCTTAGGTTCAGTACTAGAGGCCAGTGGATTAAATAGACAAGACAAATTAGCAGAGATAAGACAAAATTTTATTCATGTATTAAGCAGTTAGGGACTAGGGGCTCATGTATCAAATTAATAGAGGAAGGGAGCCGGGAGTGGTGGTGCAGGACTGTAATCCCAGCACTCACGAGAGTGAGGCAGTGCTTGCTGCGGCAGCACATGTACTAAAAATATGAGACTAAAGCTGTGAGTGTGAGGCCAGCCTGTGCTACACAGTGTGTTCAAGACCAGTCTGAACTACATACCGAAAACCTGTCTCGACGAAAAATAAAAAAACAGAGGAAGGAGAAGAGGAATAGGATACAATAAAATTAATGACTTTTAGGAAAGATGATGTGATTTGTGACAGTTTCATGAGGATGTCTGGCTGTGGCCAGTCATAAGAGTCTGAGTCTTCTTTTGGCTGCTGCCAGGGAGTGTATTTATGGCCATAGAGTTCTTCTACAGGACTCTGCTTTTAGGCCCATAAGACAGTTCAGGTAAAAAGCCTATTCTCAGGGTGGCGGATTTAGCTCAGTGGCAGAGTGCTTGTCTAGCAATTGCAAGGCCCTAAGTCTGATCCCCCGCACCTCCTCCCACAAGCCTACTCTCAACTGCCTTGTGCGCAAAACATTTATGATAGAAGATGGCCTTTGTCCATAACAGCCTCTCTCTGGTTCTCCCCAGTCCTCTCCCTGCCAAATTACCATCTCATAATGCAAACACAATCCTGGCCCTGCACTCTTCCTCTCTGACCTCTGGCCCAGCCTGGAGAGTGAAACCTCAGATCCCTGGAGAGGTGTCTCAGGTCCCACTCCCGCACATCCACCTCACCCCCTTGGCCCTCCACAGCTCTAACACGTGTATTTGCCTGTGTGTCTGTCCGCGCAGCTGAGGCCGAGGCCACGCCTCCCCGCCCCTGAGTCCAGCTGCTGCTCCATTACACGCATGGGGAGCCCGCGGACTTTGCCTTTCTGGCACTGGGGGCTGAGTCGTGGCAGGGTAGTGACAGGCCAATGTCAGACCGTATGTGTTTAGATTTCTAGTGCTTCAGGCATGTAAAGATGAATCTGCAGAACATCTGTTATGAATGAATAGGGAATGAGGCAGCAAGGGAAATGCTGGGATGAGGTGCAGATTCAGGGCAAGGCTTCCTAATTTTCACTCCCAGCATCTGCAGAAAATGAGTTTACAATTACATTTGAGGTGCACTGCATTACAAAAGAATACTAAAATACAGATATCATAATACACAAACGTACTGGAGATACAGAAATATCTGCGATTCTTTACTAACTTATTAGATATTTAGGTAGGAGTGATAAGTACCAGCAATATGAAGTTACTACTGTGGGTTTAATAGCAGTTTTGAAGTATCTGCCACAGCTGTCAGAGTTGCAGTAGATGAGGGTCCCTGTGATTTCTGCTATGACACTATGACAGCCATGGGGACTTGTAATTCTACTAGACTTTCTGCTTCCATTTGTAACTGAAAGATGTGTGGAGTTTCAAATTAGATGGTAGTGAGAATACAGATGAATTTTTTTTTTCTCAGCTCAGCTCTTACTCCCCTCCCACCAGTTCCCTAGACCATGTGTTTAAGGTCACCTCCAAGGGCTGTCCCAGCAAATCCGCAGGAACACAGTGGGCACAGGGCTGGCAAGTAATCCCAACACAAAAGGGCATTTTCACTCTGTGGGAAGCGGGAAGAACAAAGGAATAAGGTCCTCAGCCTGGGGTTTGGAGAGACAGCTGGATTTTTCTGTGCTACTGGCTTCATCTTCCCTCTTGGGTGGGGCCAGAGTTGGTCCTCAGGCGCCAGGTGCTGCACCTGGGTGAAGGAGTAACCGGAAGAGCTAGGAGAGCCAGACAGGGCTTGTGTGGCCGGCCGGCCGGCAGGCCTAGATTAATTAATTACCACATGGGCACAGGGAGCAGCGGAAAATGGGAAAGGAGCCAGGTGAGGCTGCCCCGCTTCACAGATAGAAGGCTGGGGCTCCGGCTCCAAGGCCGCAAGCTTCTCAAGGACTGGCTAGAGGCGCGGCCACAGGGACAAGGGGCTCCCCCACGCCTTGTGCCGCTTCTGACACAGGCCCCCACACTCCCCAGACGGGGCACCAAGGCCTGGCTGCAGAGGGGAGGGGACTCAGAAGAGCTTCCCAAAGGTGGTCACTGACAACCCCATCGCCTTCATTTTCATTGGTTTAATACTATTTCCCCTTAAATCAACTCGCATTTAAACTGAAACCACTTTTGAGCTGGGGCGCTGCTGGGGCTGGAACCCAGACCTCGTGAATGTGAGGCAAGGGCTGTAGCACTGAGCTACGTCCCCAACTGGTACATTCACTTTTTTTATTTTTTAAATCAAGACTCTGTAACAACCCAAACGAAAAGCCGAAAAGCCGTTATCCTGTGCCACAAATAGAAGCCGCCTGTGAAAACACAGGAACACGGAACACAGCGGTTTCCTGCAGAGGCTCCAGCAAGGGCCAGACCTAGCTCACAGAGTTCGTTAGCAAGAAGACTACGGTTCTGAGAGGCGCCGTGGGAGCCGAGGCCAGGACCAAGCCGCTCCCTGCCCGCTGGCCTCGCCCGGCCTGCCTCCCCTGCGCCTGGCATGAGCATCTTCGGGGTGCCAGGCCGGCGCCCAGACCCCACTGGGCTCCAGGCGTCCACGCCCTCCGGTGTGGCCTGGGCTGGAAGGGGAAGGCAGAAGCCGGCCCGGTCCGCCCCAAAGCTCTCCCACGCGGGAGGGGAGGGGAGGGTGGCGGCAGGAACTCTGCCGGCCAGTGCCGGGAACCAGGCTCGGGAGCCGCGCCAGGGGTCCGCTCGGAGCGCGGCCTGTGACCCGGGTCCCCGAGAGACCCCGCCCATCTAGACCCGCTCGGGCCTCGGGGGTCCCGGGGAAACCGGGGAGGCTACCGAGAGGGCCTGGGGCGCCTCCGGCCACCTCCCTCCTGGCCCCTGCAGCCCGCCCGCCCTGGCGACCGCCCCGGCCTGACTTACCCGGGGCCCGGGACGCCCCGCTCCGCTCCGTCTCCCGCCCCGCCCCCGCGCGGCGGCGGCCGCCGGCCGCGGTGGTGTGCGGCGCCTTTAAATCCCGGCCGCCCCGCCCCGCGCCGCGGACTCGGCGGCCGACCGCCCGGCCCCGCAGCCCGGCCCGCCGCGCGCCCCGAGGCCCGGCCCAGCGAGGGCCCCCGCCGCCCCGCCCGGCCCCGGGCCCGCGCCCGCGCTCCCCGCCCCGGGGCCGGGCCCCCGCCGCCGCCGTGCCCGCCGGGCCATGCGGCCTCGGGGAGATGAGGCTCCGCCACGGCACCTTCCTCTCGCTGCTGCTCTTCTGCCTGTGCGCCCTGCTCTCGCTGTCCTGGTACGCGGCGCTCGGCGGCCAGAAAGGTGAGCCCGGCGGCGCCGGCTCCGACGGGCGGTCCGCACCGCGGGGCACACGCGGGGCCCGCCGGCCCTTGGCGGAGGCCGGGCGGGGCGGGTGCGCGGGGCCTTGTCCGCCGCTCCCGGGCGGCGCGGGAGACGCCGCTTCCTTCCTTCCTGCCTCCTGCTCTTCCTGCAGGCGCCGTCCGAGGCCGGTGGCCATCTGCCCCTCTCCTGGCCACAACTTTCCGTCCCCAGCAACGCACTGGGCGAGGCTGGAGGGGGAGTCCCGGCCGAGGAGCGGCAGCCTCCTTGAGCGTCCAGGTCCTCGCTGCCCGCCAGGTTCCTGCCAGCCCAGCCCTCTGCGTTTGTCCTGTTTGGATGGAGGCCTGGACTGGCCTTGGGTTCCTCAAGCCAGGGACTCTGAGGATCTGGCGCAGGCAGGGCACGGCAGGGCAGAGTTCTCTGTGGGTGGGAGGTATCACTCTGGGGAGGGCACTTTGAGCCCTTGGCACAGAAGCTACAAAAGCAGGCTAGCATGGAGGCCTAAGCGGGGCGTTGTCTGACTGTGAGTTGGGTGATGCCTTCCTACACCTTATCCTAGGCCCGGCCACATTTCCGCCACCTCCTGTGGCAGCCACAGGCCCTTTGCCTGATGTGTCAGGAGCAGCAACACAGAGCTCCGCCAAGACAGATGCCTCCTCTGGGAGCCCAGCTTGCCACAGGCAGCCAGTCTCCATGGGCAGCAGGAAGAGTGAGGGACCCAAGCGGCTCCACCTGGGGGTCCCTGGGCCTGAGGGTCATCTGGGAAGGACACACGCTGGGCCTGGGTTTCTTGCCCCCAGGATGGGAGCCCAGGTACCTGCGGGGCACAGAGAGGGCGGAAAATTGGGCCCACACTGTGTGGCGGGCTTCACTGTTTCCATGCATGCCCGGGAGGGCTGGGTTTTTGGAGCCCTGGAGAAGCCAGAGACATGTGCCATTACGTGAACCCTTCTCATTCGTACGTGCCCAGAATTCTGGATCAAGTCACACTCTCTCAGTCTGAGGCCAGACTGGATCTGGGTTTCCAGTTTGCAGCGGATGTGGGGCTCAGGAGAGGGCCGGGTAGGAAGGGGGAAATCATAGAAACTGGAATCCACAGGAAAGACAGGACATGGGCAGGGAGCCAGAGCGGAAGGGGACCCCAGGAGTCCCCCAGGACCTTCCAGAATGCTGGGGTCAAGTCCAGGATAGACCCCCAAAAAAGGTTTGGGGCCTAGCTTCACATCTAGCCTTGACTGTATTTGTGGAGCAGCTGTGCAGGCTCAGACTGCAACCCTCAGCCAAGCACCTGCTGAGGACCCGTTTGGAGGGTTGGGGGGGCCTCAGCCACCACCCTTCGCGGCACCCAGGCCACCAGCCGTCCTTCACTGGACATCTTTCCTCCTCACCTCCTGGGGAGGTGCAGAATGGAGAGGAAGTACACACCTGCCAGCCTCCTGCTCTCCCTCACTTCACTTGCAGCAAACCTTTGTCCCAGCCTGGGCCTCAGAGCCTGCTTTCTCTCTGTTTGTTTTTTAAATGATCTTTATTTTGTGTTCATTTGTTCCATTTCCAAATATTCTTTTTTTTTTTTTTTTTTTTTTGAAGTTCCATAGTTTTTTTTTGTTTTTTTTTTTTGGTGCTGGGGATCGAACTCAGGCCCTTGTGCTTGCAAGACAAGCACTCTAATCACTGAGCTAAATCCCCAGCCCCAAGATCCATAGTTTTTTTAGTTCTTTTTTTTGTTATTGCTGGGAATTGAACTCGGGGCCTTGCTCTTGCTAAGGAAGCACTCTAACCACTGAGCTAAATCTCCAGCCTCTGAAGGCTCCTTTCTCAAACCTAAGTATGCGGCCCAGCTGAGCCCCACCTTGGCTCTGGAATCTGTTTTCTCGACCAAGAGCCAAACAGGTGGAATGTTGTGGTTTGTGAGCCGCAGGGTTTCCTGGTTTTACTGCCTTCAGGGCAGGATGGGGAAACCTCCAGGCCCCACTGCTGCCAGCAGTGTGCCAAGATCATTTTCAATAGTGTGGCCACAGCTGCAGTCCTTCCCAGGGGCCAGTTCTACCGTCTCCCAGGGGTAGGAAGGTGTGGAGGGGAGGAGGAGGCGAACTCCCTCCAGCTCCAGCTGGAAGGTGCCTCTGCCCCACCCCGCCTGGCCTACCCAGAGAGAGAAGGTGGTGAGATGCCAGGATGCCAGGATTGCCTGACAGAGCCTCGGAGTAAGATACACCCCACAGGGAGGCAGTCCCAGAGCCTGAGTTTCTGGCTTTGATGGACAAAGACAAGGTGGACCTGCAATCAGAGAAGCAGTGATGAAGGCAAACCTGAATCTTGCAGGCAGCAGCAGACCAGGCAGGACCAGGCCAGGAGGCAGGCTGCTAAGGAACAAGGGAAATGACAAGAGGGCCGGTGTGGGCAGGACCCAGGCTTAGGAGCCCATTGCCTGCTGGTGAAGAGAGGAAGCTTAAGACCTGTGGGAGAATGGAGGTCCCTGGGGAGGGGAGCCCAGGATGGAGAGCAGGCCATGCCCAGGCCCAGGTGGTAGGGGGATTCAGGGCAGCATGGATGGTCCAACATGGGACAGAGCTTAGCTTACTCAAAGAGCAGAGGTGGTCAGGATGGGGAACTCTGCCCTCCTTTTCCTTTCAGAGTGGTCACAGCTTGGGGACTGCTTTGGATGGAGCCAGTGGCACAAAGGTATCCCTTAGGTCCAGCACACAGAGGGGTGTGTCTCGGCAGAGGGAAGCACTTGTCCTGTCTGGGCAGTTTTGAATTCTGTCTGTCTCACTCCCTGTCAGTGGCTACCAAGAAGGAGGCTCCTTGCACTTTGGTGCCACTCAGCTGTGCCAGCTGGGGTGTTGGGTGGTGAGTGTTGGGGCCAGCTCTTTCTTCAGGGGGTCAGGTTTACAGGGTAACCTGGCCCCAGAGCCCAGGCAGAGCCTGGAATATCTGATAACCCACCCCCCCCAGCCCCCCAGCCCCTCCCACTCACTGAGCTCCATGTGGCCTGGGGCTTTGGCCCTGGCGAGGCAGGTGAAGGAGGTGTCTGGGGGAAGGAAGGGATCCGATTGGCTCTCCTCTGGCCCAACACCGCTCCTGCCTGGGGCTGCCCTTTCCTTTTCCCCTAGGACTTAGCACTTAGACCTCTGCCCAGGCTTCAGAAGGAGTTGTGTCTCAAATGACCAGACTGCCTTGATCCTGACCTTTGATGCACAGCACGGGGTGGGGCGGGGAGCATCTGAGGGCCCTGTGGGGGATGTGGGTCAAGTCCCTGAAGAGCTGCCTGGGGTGGGAAGAGAGTCCTGGAAACTTCTGGACTCAAAGACTTGAGACTCGGTCTGCAGGCTACATCTGCTTCAATTTGGCGCAAAAGACAGCAGGGGATTCCAGGCAGAGCCAGCAGCCTGTGCGGGTGCACGGGCCTTAGCCAAGGGAAAGAACGGGTCTGCGATGGCAGAGGAAGGGGCAGAAGCCAGGCTAACAAAGGCTTGAGTGTGCAGGAGGGCACAAGTGGCAGGAGGTGTTGTTTATCCTTCCTGATGCTGGGTCCTGCTAGACCACTGGAGCCAGGTACCTGGCGTGCCAGGGAGCTCTCCCCACTGCTAAGCAGCCCTACCTGTGCTGCCCCCAGCTGTGTCAACCAGATGCTCAGGCCCAGGTGATCTGATGAGAGTCTCCCTGGGTGGCAGGCAGGCCCTTCCAGGTGGCCCAGGCATAGCTAGGCATGGTGGCAAACACCTGTAATCTCAGGAGGCTGAGGTAGGAAGATCCCCGCAAGTTAAGAGTTCAGGGCCAGCCTGAACAGCATAGCAAGACCGGACCCTGTCAATAATAAAAAAAAGATGGTCCAGGCCAGACACAGGTCACCAGAGCCTCCTTTCAGGGGCTTCTTGTGGTGGTGATTGTACGTGTTCCCCACCCCTCCCTGACCAGTTGAGCAACCACTGGGCTAGTTTTTCAATTCAGTCTGCTTACCTGAGTATCTGAGCAAGGAGTGGAAAAGGTGGGACTTCAGAGCCACCGAAGGGGCCTGGTGACACTGACCAGTGGCGGCCATGATCACAGTGGACAGGCAGGCGCCTGGGGACACTGTCACAGGCTGCACCCGGCTCAGTAATACTTGGAGAATGGGAGGAAGGGGAAGGGTGGGGCGAAGGAGCCTCTGGCAGGGAGGTTGAGCTCTTGCGCCCTGGCTGGCACCACACAGCAGCACGGGCCACAAGAACCTTGTACTGGGGGCAGTTGGGGGCGGTTGAGGTTGCCCTGCCTGGGACGCAGTGATCCCGTGGCCTCCTCAAAGGACGAAATAGTAGGGTGCGAGGACAGTGCTGAGGGCCGACGCCCCCGCCAGGCGGTCAGGTTACTTCACAGTGACCCTTGTGTAACCCAGACAGTGCCTGCGGCAGGCAGGCACGCAGCAGACTAGCGGTGCGCGGCGGGCTCCCTGCCCGGCGGGTCTGCTCACGGGCGCCCCCGGTGACGGCGGCGTGCGGCCCGCAGGCGACGCGGTGGACGTTTACCAGCGGGAGTTCCTGGCGCTGCGCGACCGCCTGCACGCGGCAGAGCAGGAGAGCCTTAAGCGCTCCAAGGAGCTCAACCTGGTGCTGGACGAAATCAAGAGGGCCGTGTCCGAGAGGCAGGCACTGCGGGACGGCGAGGGCAACCGCACCTGGGACCGCCTGGCAGGTGAGCGGCGGGCGCGGCGGGCGCGGCCTTGCACCCAGGCCTCGGCCCGCCTGACCCCCGCTTCGCCTTCCGCCCCAGAGGACCCCCGGCTGAAGCCCTGGAACGGCTCGCACAGGCACGTGCTGCACCTGCCCACCGTCTTCCACCACCTGCCGCACCTGCTGGCCAAGGAGAGCAGCCTGCAGCCGGCCGTCCGTGTGGGCCAGGGCCGCACCGGAGGTAGGGGAGGTGGGGGCGGGGGCCGGGCGGGCGGCGGGGTGGCCTGGGCCCGCGCCACGTCACCCTGTGTTGCCCTGCGTCCCGCAGTGTCGGTGGTGATGGGCATCCCGAGCGTGCGGCGCGAAGTGCACTCCTACCTGACGGACACGCTGCACTCGCTCATCTCTGAGCTGAGCCCGCAGGAGAAGGAGGACTCGGTCATCGTGGTGCTGATCGCCGAGGCGAGTGGCCAGGTGTGGGAGCGGGAGGGCCCGGGGGCACCCCTCGGCGCTGAACGGCCAGAAGGAGAAATGAAACCCGCGTTCCAGAGGAGAAACTATCAGAAGCGCAGTCATCATCGGTCTCATTCACAAATTTATGAAGACAAAGTTAAAAATATAGGAGCACTGAGCGCCCCCTCGTGGAGGTGCCGGTCATCTGGTCCATTCCCCTAGTTCCCTGCCAGGGAGGGCACTGGCTGGAGGATCCAGCTCACTCCCTCCACACGCTGGGACGCACGCAGGCATACCTGCAGCAGCCTGCAGCCCCGCCCCCTTCCAGGCCTTTTGGGGTGGCAGCTGGGCTAAGAGGGTGCTCGTCTTCCCACAGACTGACCCTCAGTACACATCAGCAGTGACAGAGAACATCAAGGCTTTGTGAGTACTGCCCCTGAGAAAGCTGGAGCTGGGGCTGAGGGCCGGGTGTGGGGCCTGCCACCCGCTGAGCAGCGCTGATATCTGCGTGGGCAGGTACGCCTCTGCTGGTTCAGAGGGTGAGCGTGTAGAGGTGGCCAGCCCCGTGGGAGCCCCAGTGCCTCAGACTGGTTGGAGGGGTCTGGTTTCCCGGGTCCCCCTGGAGGCAGCACACCCACTGGGCCTTCCTTCCCCCTCCCCAGGTTCCCCACGGAGATCCATTCAGGGCTTCTGGAGGTCATCTCCCCTTCCCCCCACTTTTACCCTGACTTCTCCCGCCTCCGGGAGTCCTTTGGGGACCCCAAAGAGAGAGTCAGGTACTTGCCCTCCCTCTCCCACCCGGCAATCTGCTGCCTGGGCCAACGTGCCTGCCTGCAGTGCCTCCAGCTTTCCCTCAGAGACACCTGTGTGGGTTGGGGGACAGGTCCTGCGGTGGCCACAGTGGAGGTAGAGACATCCTAGTTCCTGAAGCTCCTGCCCCCCCACAGGTGGAGGACCAAACAGAATCTTGATTACTGCTTCCTCATGATGTATGCTCAGTCCAAAGGCATCTACTATGTGCAGGTCAGCGCTGAGGCTCTGATTCGCCCCTCCCCGCCCCATGCACTGGCCAGATGTGGCCAGGGACTTTGCCCTGCCCCGTACCCATCCTGACTCTGACTCTTGCACAGCTGGAAGATGACATCGTGGCCAAGCCCAACTACCTGAGCACCATGAAGAACTTTGCCCTGCAGCAGCCCTCGGAGGACTGGATGATCCTGGAGTTCTCACAGCTGGGCTTCATTGGTGTGCTCCTCATCCCCACCCCACGGCCTGGCCACACCTCCCTACCACCATGTCCACGCCAGTACCATGCCATTTACATGGGAGGCCCTGTCCACATGGAGCCTGCTACCCCTTTCTTAACCCTTCCAGTGCTCACCCCTGCTGGAAGCCTACCCACCGGGGTTGCTGTGGGAGGAGAAAGGGTGCCCCAGGCTGCTCATTCAGCACCCTGTCACTACTCATGTGCCCAGGGAAGATGTTCAAATCGCTGGATTTAAGCCTCATTGTGGAGTTCATCCTCATGTTCTACCGGGACAAACCCATTGACTGGCTCCTGGACCATATTCTGTGGGTGAAGGTTTGCAACCCTGAGAAGGATGCGGTGAGCAGGGGACGCAGAGGGGGCAGGAATAGTGGGCCAGCATGACTGTGTTTTTGTCTATGTATCTGAGCATGAGAAGAGGTTACTGCCCGCTGTGGAAGCCTGGTTGTCACTAGGTGTCCCCAGCTGAGTCCTAGGATGTCACCTTCCCTTCACAGAAGCATTGTGACCGACAGAAGGCCAACCTTCGAATCCGCTTCAAGCCATCCCTCTTCCAGCATGTGGGCACCCATTCCTCCCTGGCCGGCAAGATCCAGAAACTGAAGGTGGGCGGTATCTCCTGGGTCTGGCCATGTTCAGGCAGAGTCAGGTAGGGATGGGAGTTGGGGCTCATCTGGCCTGGCCCCCCCCACGCAGGACAAGGACTTTGGGAAGCACGCCTTGCGGAAGGAGCACGTGAACCCACCTGCCGAAGTGAGCACAAGCCTCAAGACATACCAGCACTTTACCCTGGAGAAGGCCTACCTGCGTGAGGACTTTTTCTGGGCCTTCACACCTGCCGCAGGGGACTTCATCCGCTTCCGCTTCTTCCAGCCACTGCGCCTTGAACGGTCAGTGCCACAGCCACAGGGCCCCTGAGGGAGGGGCAGCATGGCCACTGGGTCACAGGCCTCAGCAGGGGGCCTGCAGGTTCCTCTCTGTGACCCCAGGTTTCCTTATCTGAGCAGTGGGGCTCCTGATGATGCGCCTTTGTAAGCACTGAGTCAAGTGGCCCCTAGGTGCTCCATGATGCCTATCACCACTCTCCCATGGAAAGGCTCCGGCCAACTTGCACAGCCTGTCCCCACTCCATGCACCCTGGGGCCCACCTGGTGCTCTCATAGCCCAGGCCTGGCCTTCTCTACTGGGCCCAGGGGTGGTGTTCTGGGCCTGCTGGTAGCAGCTCACCAGCCTGCCTGGCCGTATGTAGGTTCTTCTTCCGCAGCGGGAACATCGAGCATCCGGAGGACAAGCTCTTCAACACATCGGTGGAGGTGCTGCCCTTCGATGTGAGTACGGCAGGGTGTGGGTGTGCTCTGGGGCAACAGGCTTGCAGGAGCACCCCCTTCAGCCTCTTGACTCTGCCCCCAGAACCCCCAGTCAGAAAAAGAGGCCCTACAGGAGGGCCGCTCAGCTGCCCTGCGGTACCCACGAAGCCCTGATGGCTACCTGCAGATAGGTGAGCAGGTGAGGGGCTGGACAGGCCTGGGCTGAGCAGGCAGGACACTGCCTGGGTGTTTGGCTTTGGCCACGAACTCTTCTTGCTGTTGCTCCCCCTCCCCAGGATCCTTCTACAAGGGCGTGGCAGAAGGCGAGGTGGACCCCGCCTTTGGCCCCCTGGAGGCAGTGCGCCTCTCCATCCAGACCGACTCCCCCGTGTGGGTCATTCTGAGTGAGGTGAGGCTGGGTAAGTGCAGGGGAGACCAGGGAGACCGTGGCACCCCAGGACCACTGACCCTGGCCCCATTCTTCCAGATCTTCCTGAAAAAGGCCGACTGAAGGAGGCTTCTGAGGCTTCCACAGCCTGCCTGTGAGGTCATCACTGCGCGTGTACCCCACGGTGGTTTCAGCTGGCTTGGGGTCCGCCGCTGGCCCGGAGGCCCCAGGAGCTGGTGCCGCCCCAGCCTGCCCGGCCGTGAAGAGGCTGGCAGCCCCACACTGTGCCTGAGGGCCGGCCCTCGCCGCCCAAACTGAACCCACCCTGACGTCGACCTGGCCAGCCTCGCCAGGCCGTTTTAGATGAGCTTTTTCTTGGGCGCTGCTGTCTCTGGCGCGAACACTGGAATGCGTATACTACTTTATGTGCTGTGTTTTTTATTCTTGGATACATTTGATTTTTCACGTGAGTCCACATATACTTCTATAAGAGCGTGACTTGTAATAAAGGGTTAATGAAGCATGTGCCTCTGTGTTTGGCATCACCCTAAGGGCCCCAAGACCTCAGTAGGAAGGAGTGCGCAGTAGGAACCGCTGACCTGATGGTGACTTCTGCCTCTCCGGGCCAAGCCACGGGCCTCGACTGCCTGCTAGCCATGTCCCTTCCTGGGAGGATCAACCACCCTCCTTCACTCCTGGCTCCCAGCTGCCCCTTTACACTTGTGGGCAACATGGGGCAGGAGCGCAGGAAGCCTTCCCTAGTGCCTCCAGGCACAGTGTTCCCGACCTCCTGTCCCCATCTGTCCTCCCCAGGCCCAGACGCGTAGTAGGGTCTTCCTCCCAGAACAGACAGCCCCTCCTGCCCACCTCTGGGTCTACGCACAGGGCTGGTCCTGCCTGGGAAGGTTTCTCCCGAGGGTCAAGTCAGGTTCACTCTACACCTTCTTTTTTTTTTTTTTTTTTTGGTGCTGAGGATCATCCGGCCTTGTGCTTGCTAAATCCCTGGCCCATGTTCCTAGGCCTTCTGTCCCACAGTCCTGCCTTGACAGCAGGGACCAAGCGCGGACCAAAAAGAGGACCTTTGCTCTGGCCTTGGGGGGAGAGGACCTGGCCTGGCTGGGGGGTGAGAAGGGCAGCGGTGGGCCATAAGGCAGGCCTGGAGCCCCCCCACCCCGAGGCCCTTTCCTCCGGGAAGCCCTCGGGACCGTCACGGCCCGGGGCTGGGCCCTCCCAGGCTCCGACACAAAACGCAGCCAGGGCCCACTCTCGGGAACTTTATTAGGGACCGGGATGCGCCGGCAGAGCCCACGTCCACACCCCCGGACGCTCCGGTTCTTCGTTCTCCAGCAGCGCCAGCTCGGCAGTCCTTCGGCTCAGGCCGTCCGCAGCAGCGCCCGGAGCGGTCGGAGGAGCGCGGTGCGCGCCGCGGCCGAGACGAAGTGGGCGAGCAGGCCGAGCGCCGCCAGCGCCAGCAGCAGCCAGAGTGCGCGCGCGCTCGCGTACAGCGGGGCCAACCTGCGCGGCGCTCAGCGGGGCGGCGGCGCTCAGCGGGGGAGCGCCGGGCTGGCCCCGCCCCCGGCAGGCCCGCCCCGGCCCCGCCCACGAGCGCCCGCCCCCGCCCGCGGGACCCGGGCCGGGCCGGAGCCCGGCTCTCACCTGAGCTGCGCCGAGCGCGCGTAGCCCCGGAAGTAGCGGAGGCGCGCGAACAGGTAGACCAGGCCGCACAGGGCCGCGGCGCCTGCGAGGGGCCGGGCGGGTGAGCGCGCAGGCGCGGAGCCCGGGAAGGGGCGCGCCCCCGCCCCCGCCCCCGCCCCCCGCAGCCACACACCTTCGTGGAAGTAGATGCCGGCCACCCACAGCGTGGCGAGAAACAGCGGGAAGTACTCGCTGCAGTTCACCCTGCGGCGGTGGGCCGGCGGGTTCAGGACTCCGGCCGCGCCTCGGCCCCCGCCCGCCCGCCCACCCTGCCGCCGGGCCGCCCGCCTCACTGCGCTCGGTAGACGCGTTCAAACTCGGGCGGGCCTGTCGTCAGCGGCGGCGACACGCGGTGGGCCCTGCGCGCCGAGATCACCTGCAGCGAGAAGTAGGCTGCGGGAGGGGCAGGAGTCAGGCGGGGACGCCCCGCAGAGCGTGCCTGTCCGCTCTGCTCACCTCCCTTCCCACGCAGGGCAGGACGAGTCACTCGGCCCCTCGCCCCTGCCTGTGTCCTCGGCGCTAGGGGAGGGCAGGGCGAGGCTGCGCACGGGGAGGTGACACTGCGAGAACACCTGTCAGTTGGGACTTCGTTCCTGGGCCATTTGACTTGCAAAACACAGCAGATGTCCAGCTCCACCGACCTCAGCTTCCTGGCCCCGGGACCAGGGGCGAGAAGGGCGAGGAGGCTGAGGCAGAATTGGCTGTATTCAGGTTGCATGGAGTCTGTGGTAGGTGGCCTCCATCCTACCAGAAGGGGCCTCCCAACCCTCAGACCACGAGCTTGCAGCATCAGCCCTGCTCCTCAGAATGGTGAACGTGGAACAGTGGCAGAAAATCCAGTCTGTCTCTGTCCAGCCCTAAATCTGACAGTGCCCTTTCCCCTGCTCCGAGAAGGTTACAGCCAGATGCTTCCAGCTGAACTCAGGGTCCCAGGTCAGGTGCAGAGGGTGACCTGGCCCTATGGGGTACTTCTCTTGACCCAGGTCTGCCTGCTGCACACACAGCCCGGGCTCTGTCGCCAAAGCACCCTAGTGCCAGGCGCTCTGTAAACCTGTCCCCTGCCAGGTGCCCAGTGGGAGCCCCGCCTGTGGCCATAGGAGAAAGGCTGGCACCCAGGCTGCTGGTGAGCTGGTGGCTCAGGGCCCCAGCCTACCTGAGCCTTATCCTAGCCACACACCAGGGCCAAGGCATGCCCAAGCAGGTGGGCTGTGTAGCCCAGGAATGTGTCCTGTAGGGCCAGTCTGAGAAAAGCATCAAGCAAGCACTCTTGGAGGGAAGGAGATCGGATCCCAACCCTATCCCGCTGCACACGGCCCAAGTATGTAAAATACCTTGGAAGGTAGGGCAGGGACTAGGGGCTCCTAGCTGGAATGTCAGACGAGGGAGCTAAGGTCAACGGTCCCATCACTCGTCTAGCACCTTCCTACCCCCACAAAGCTGCATGCCACACCTAGATCTCTGCGAGCCCCTGACCTTCGACAGGCTTCTCATGCCGGCTACAAGATCACCATCCCTCAGTCCCAAGCCAGGCACCTGTCTCAGTGGTCCTTCACCAGTTTCCTTCCTGTTGCTTATCTCCCTGGGTGGGACACCCTCTTGGCCTTGATCCCTACCCAGAGTTTCCACTGCTTGCCTTGTAGGCAGGCCTCGAGGGCTTCTCTTCCCTTCCTCACCCTAGAAGGTTCTAGCCCCTCAAGTGGCACTAAGGCCCTGGGCGTCTGAGTCTCTATGACCCTTGAAGTGCTTGGCCTCAGCCTACCCCGACCCAGCCCCTCACCTGGATCTGGGCCTGCCATCATGCCTGTCCCCCAGGGCCAGAAGGCCGCAGGCGGGCTGCAGGCATCTAAGGCCCACTCACCCCCACTCAGGAGCCAGCCCACCTTGCAGCATGACTCCCAGGAGAGTGACGGTGGCCAGAAGAGCCACCTCGTCCTTCATGGTGGCGCGGCGGCAGAACTAGCTGCAGTGCTTATCAGCCCGTCTGCTTCTCAGCGCCAGCCCAGAGAGGAACAGTGGCTTTAGTGCCCTTCCCACCCCTTCTCAGTGGAGGGGGTGGTGACTGTGCCCACAGAGCAGGGAGCCTGTCCAGGCCAAGCAGGCGGAAACCAGGGCTGGGGACAGCCTGGTCACTTCCACCAATCCTTCCTGCCCCTTCTATGCCTCGTCCTGTGCTGGCAGAGCCCAAGCTGTCCACCCAAGCCCACTTCAGCCTTGGGGATGTGCGGTTGCTGTGCCTTCCCATGCCCCAGTGTCTTCCAGGCCCTGCATCCTCAGGAGGTCCTAGCTGGCCCTTCAGACCTCCCTTCTATCCCAGGTCCAGTACCAGACATCCACCACACACTCACCTGTTTCCCTGATCCAGCCAGGACTATTCAGTAAAGTATAGCCCTAACTACACCCCACCTGCCTCCCTTGGGCCTCAGCACACACTAGGCCTAGCTACATTCTTGCTCCTTCCAGGCAACCTCCTATCTGCTGGCCTCTTGCACAAGGGCCATCCTGCCTCAGCTCCTGTCCCAAGGCCTCCTGGCTGGCAGGGCAGGTCAGCCCACTTGGAATATCCTCTGCCTTGGGAGCAGTGACCAGCCATTTCTGCTCGCCCAGCATGCTGCTTGGTTCAGAAGAACAATCACACCTTTTCTGAGGCCCCAGCCCTCCCGACACATAGGTTCCATGCTCTGGACAGAGCCGACTCCTGCCCCTCCCCGACCGTGGCATGGATGCGTGAGCCAGGGCCGACCCCAGATGGTGAGGTACAGCAACCGGGAAAGGACATGGAAGGGTTGGGGATTTAGCTCAGTGGTAGAGCACTTGCCTACTGAGCACAAAGTTGTGAGTTCGATCCCCAGCATGCCCCCCTCCAAAAAACAGGATGTGGAAAGTGGGGAGGCTGCTCAGGGCTGAGGCCTCGGACATGGGGCCCTGCTTACCTGGTGTGCTCTCCTGGGCTTCAGCCTTTTCAGTTTTGTGAAACGGGTGCTTCTCCTTTTGGCTGAAGCTGGTTTGAGGTGGCTTTGGTTAGCGGTGGCAGAGTCCAGACTCTGGCAGAGCCATAAGCAAGCACAGGCCATGCTGTGGGTGGAGAGAGGACAGAGCAACTGCCACTTCACCAGGTCCTGGGCCCATGCCCCACCCCCACCCCGGTCGGCCCAGTCACAGCAGGGGGTCTCAGTGTGTCAGGTCATGTGTCCTCAGGCCTCCACCATAGTCACCCAGCCGGCCTCTTCCTGCTGCTCCCAAGCTGTTCCAGCTGAGGGCTCTGTGCCTGCTGGGTCCCCCCTCACCCGCTCACTCCTCCCCTTCATCACCTAGCCTGCAGCCAGGGCCAGAGTGAATGATCCTCGGATAGGGGCCTGAAAGCTCTCCGAGGTCAGTAGGCCACTTTAGGCCACGGTCCAGTCACAGTCACAGTGCACAGTGAGAAGCGAGGCCAAGAGACCAGTGCCCAAGAGCGTCCTTGGGCCGTCTCTCAGCCCCCTCTTCCCCAAGCTGGCTTGAAGGTGGACACTGGCATGGGTGCTAGTGTGTCCATGTGTCAGGAAGCCCTTACACGCCCTTGTGTCTCTCTGGACTTGTGTCAGAGCTCATCCACGGGTCCCTGGGTATGTTCATGTGACTGCACAAATCTAGCCTTCCGCTCCGCCAAGCTCTCATTTCCTCTGGGGCCTGCGTATCCTCCCATCCGCGCTCACCCTTCTGCCCAGGCAGCAGGAAACTGAGGGCTGACAGCAGCAGCTTTGGAGGAAGTCCCTGGGCACATGTCCCAGGTCCCTTGGTCCTCACCTCATTCACTCTGAGCTTGCAGGCCTCTCAGGGTCCTGCTGGACTTGGGCACTTGGGCGACAGGAGGGGCCAGCTCAAGGCCACCAACACCAGCCACCCACCATCCATCCTCCCGTCCAGCCCCAGAGGCCTCAACATCACAGGGAAGTGAGCCCCTGCAGACGTGTCCCCTGTGACCTCAGCCCCTGCATGGCCCCACAAAACCTTCTGGACGCCAGGCTCATCGTTCAGGAAGTCTGTGATACAGAAATGCCAGCAAAAGCATGAGGTCGAAATGAAATCGTGACACCAGCAAGAGGACACACCCCAGGCCCTTAGTTTTAAAATATAAATGGACACTGATACCTTAGTTCTCAGACGGCTCCAAGCTCAAACTTTCTACTACTCACACAGTAGTAGAAAGCAAAGTCTGAAAAAAATCTGCTCAGTGTTTGTAACTTGGTTCAATAGTTGAACCGAAAATCTGACTTGAAAAAAACCGATGAGGAAAATGAGTCACATGCCTCGTTTTGCAGTGGACACAAAGGGGCGACTCTCGAGACTAAGCACCACTCTTGCCCAGACCACAGAGAATGCCTTGCTTGTGCTAGAGCATTACAACATTTGTCACCGTGCTTCTTTTTCTGTAAAGGGATATTGGGATAAAATATCGTAACCACGGCTCCAAAGAAAGGTAGTGATACCAGCAGTAAGACTAAAAGGAAAGCTGTCAGAATGATGACAGAGTAAAAGAAATCATTGCAAAATGTGTTAAAGTCCTAGAAAAATGAATTTATAAGTGTAATTTCTGGGCCTCAGAACCAATAATGTGGTTCTCCATTATTTATTTATTTATTTTTGGTGCTGGGGATGGAACTCAGGGCCTTGTGCTTGCAAGGCCAGCACTCTAACCACTGAGCCAAATCCCCAGCCCCTCGTTATTTCTTATGGGAAAAACATGTTCAGATCTCAAAACTTTTCGGTGTTCAGACATAAACTTGGAACAAACTGAGTTTGACAACATAGATGTCACAGTACGTGTATTTATTTATTTATAAATTAGTTTGGAGTTACAAAGTTGCAAAATTGAGCTAGGAGCGGTGGCTCATGCCTGTAGTCCGAGCACTCAGGAGGCTGAGGCAGGAGGACTGCCATGACTTTGAGGCCAGCCAGGGCTACATAGTGAGTTCAAGGTCAGACTGAACTACATATCGAAACCCTGTCTCAGAAGAAAGAAAAGAAAAAAAAAAAAAAAGGGTTGCAAAAAAAAAAATGCAGTCCCAGGACGGGGATTTAATTCAAGTGGTAGGCCCTGAGTTCGATCCCCAGAACCCAAAATAAAATAAAATAAAATAATGCAGTCCCCACAGACCCTTCATTCAGCTTCTTGTTAAAATATTACATAATATACTACAATTATGTAAACCAAGAGATTAACATTGATATAATGCCATCAAGCTGTTTTATAGATATTCGGGGGGAGGTGTGCTGGGGATCGAACTCAGGGCCTCATGCTTGCTAGGCTCTATCACTGAGCTAAATCGCCAACTCTTTTTTTTCATTTTGTTTTTTGAGATAAAGTCTCACTATATAGTTCAGACTGGTTTTGAACTCACTATGTAACCCAGGCTGGCTTTGAAGTCGCAGTGATCCTCCTGCCTCAGCTTCCCAAGTGCTGGAATCCACAGGTGTGCGCCGCCAAGCCTGGCCTGGCTGACTTTTGTGACCACACCAGAGAAGTGGTGCTGGGCTTTTCTTGATGCTCTGTCCCCTCACCGATGATGTTGAGTCTGGTGTTTGGACAGGGCCTGGTTTTTCTATACTGTAAAGCAGGAGCTGCAGACATTCTCAGCAGGGATGGAGCTAAGGAACTCCAACAGGAAGAGACCTGACAGGTTCTAGCCTCACTTCTAGCTTCAGGCCTTTGTCCCCAGGAAGGGATTGGAACAACAGAGGATGGAAGCTCTGATCATCTTCTGGGAGCTCTGATCATCTTTAGTAACACCCTGGAGCTGGCCTCTCTCCTTTCTGTACTGGGGACTGAGCCCAAAGCCTTGTGCACATGATGTACCACTGAGCTACATCCCTAGCCCTTTTTTGAGACAGGGTCTCACCGGATTACCCCGGCTGACCTGGAACTCGCCTCCTCCTGCCTCAGGCTTTCAAATAGCTGAGATTACAGGTAGGCACTCCTGTGCCTGGTTTGCCACCCTTCTTACTGGCTGTCAAGCAGGCCCATGGATCACACTTTGCCTTCAGTTGGTGATTTATCTCAATTAAGAAAAAGCTTTTCCTTGTCTTTTGCCAGGGCACCATTGGTAGCTGCTAGCAACAGTGACCTTGTAACTGCTGGTCTCTCTTCCTTTGGGACTCTGGCTGAAGGGTTCTTTCTCAGCATTCAGGGCTCAGTCAAATGTCACCTTCAAGAGCCAGGTGTGTGGTGCACACCTGTAATCCCAGCTGAGGATTGGGAGGCTGAGGCAGGAGGATCGCCATGAGTTCAAGGCTAGCTTGGTCTACATAGCGAGACCCTGTCTCATAGAACCAAAAGAAAAATGTCACCTTCAAGAGACCTGCCACCATGTCTGAAGTAGTTGCACCCTCTCCCTCATTACCCTGCTTGTTTCTTCCCCTCAGTCACTGCTGTGTAAAGATCCTGACATCCTGCGTGAGCAGTGCCCTTCTCAGGGGAGCAGGGCACTTGCCCTTCTGCTACCTTCCCCCTTAGAGCAGGCGCTGTCAATGCTCGAACCTGGCTGGTGGCCAGTGACAGGCCACAGTGGTGGTAGAGCCATGGAGATGTGGAGCCTCCTGGCCTTTGCCACTCCGGGGTCTGGCTGTTCAGTTCCTCTGATTCTGGGCATTACCTGCTAACTTCAGAGATACAGGAATTCAGGGTGCAGGAAGGGAAAGTTTAGGGTCAAATTACCCAGCTTCCTTCTCAAATGCCTTGCAACATAACAGTCCCAGTAAAACCGTTATTCCAAGCTACTTGTTTCAAAACCTTCCTAAATGTTTAACTGCACTGTGTGGCCTGGGGTGTAGCTCAGCGGCAGAGCACTTGGCCTCAGATGTACGAGGCCCTGGCTTCCATCCAGCACCACAGTTAACTGCATTCCACCTCAAGTCAGATAGGGTCATCCTGTTTAATAAGCTGCTAACCAATCCCTGTGATAGCTCTGTAGATTACCCTGATGCTCTGTAGTTATGAACAGTATTACTATGGATACCACTGAACTATAAACTTTTTCTGTGTCCAGAATTACTTTCCAGGATGGTTTCTCAGAACTGGAATTGTGGGGCAAGACACATGAACATTTTAAGGAGCTTGATGATTTTATTTATTTTGGGATTTTTTTTGTGGGGGAGAGACGGTCAGGGTCTTGCTATGTATTTCAGGCTGGACTTGAACTCTCTATTTCAGGCTGGCCTAGAATTCAGTGATCCTCCTGCCTCTCAGCCTCTGAAGTGGTAGGCTACAGGCATGCACCACCACACCCAGCAGGTGCTTGATGTTATGTCTCATGAATCTTCCCACAAAATTTTGCAGCCTGCTTTCTAACACTGTGGCTGGCACTGAGTACCCTTTATCCATGTTCAGCTGCCCCTGCCTTGCACCCTTGATTGCTGCACACCGAGCGTTTTTTAGCCAGGCCTGCAGGGGCCGTCTTGAGGGCTTTTCTCCTTCACTGTGCCTTTTATGGTAAGGCTGTGAACACAGATTCGTGTTTGTCACAGATGTTTTCCACTCTTCGCACAATCTGCCTTTTTCCCTCAGTACTGGGGGTTGGACCCAGGGCCTTCACATGGAGCTACATTCCTACTCCTTTTAAAACTTCTGTATTTTGAAACAGGATCTTGCTAAGTCACTCGGTCTAGGTTCACATTTGTGATCCTTCTGCCTTAGCCTCCCAGAGTTCTGGGACAACAGGTACACACCTTCACACCCAGCGTCATCTAGCTTTTCCTCTTTTTTGCAGGTCTGAGGTTAAGTTGCTAAACTGCCCTGGATGGGCTCAACCTTGCGATTCCTCTGCTTCAGCCGCCCAGAATACTGGGATTACAGGCAGGGAAGTGCTTCTGAATGCCCCTCCGTCCTTTGAAGAACACAGGCTGCTTCCAGCTCCTGTAAAGCAGCAGGAAGAGGGGAGAACGCCTCCTGATGGACCAGCTCCACCCCTGCTAACCTTTCACCAGTGGCAGGGGTGGACACAGCAGCACACACTCTCCTTGCAGTGAAACAGGAAAGCCAGACCCCACCCCAAGGGAGAACTACTTTAAGTAGTCAAAGCATCCCAAGGGTACAGCTGTTAAATAACACTTCAGACCACTCACAACCTAAAATACACAGTTACCTAGTCTACCTTCCCTCAGGTCAGACACCAGGACCCCATCAGTGCCCAATGGGAGCGGGTCTGCTGTCTCCAGGGATGCTGGCTCTGATTTGGTATCCATCATGTAGGATAGAAGTTAGCCTGAGGCCTTGCCCAACCCTGCCCCCAAACTATGTGCAACAAGAAAGCTAACTTCAATCCAAGAGGAAATCAACAACAAACTTCCCCTGCTCGCCTGCCCTACTGTAAGTCAAATACACAGGCAATTTCCATACTAGCAAAATACTTTTATTATTTTTATAATGATAAAACAAGTAAAGACTTCTTTTTGATGTATACCAAAGTTAAGGGAAGTGGAAGAATAAAGGGATTAATAGGATTTTTATGTACTTCTGATGATCATAAAAAGTTAACAATACTAACTGCCATAAAACTTATCATAGTTTCCCCAAAACAGATATATAAAGGATCATAGTTTTTAAATCTATAAAAGTAAAAAATACACAGTTGGAAGCTCTAACGTTTATTCCATCTTCAATATAAAATTGTAAACATTTATTTACACAAAGCACATGTGTGTAACGAAAGTCCAAGCACCCTTTTCTTCTGAGTCATGGCTCTAGGAAGATGGGGACGTGCATGGAAGCAGTCATCTCCTCCTGACTCCCCAAAACCAGATTCATAAATAAAGCCACAAGTAGCTCCCTGGAGGACCCCAAGAATCACATTTTATTGCTACGACACTGCAGCAAGTGACAAACCCACTGTCTGTGTAGCCGGCCTGGGACTAAGGCAGAGAGCAGGGGCCGGCAAGAGCCCTGGGGGAACAGAGGCAGGAGGTGGCCCAGGAGACAGGAGAGGAACAAGGATCCACAGCCAGCCTTCTGCTCTGTTTTTTGGTAGAAAACCCGCTGAAGCTACCCTCTTCCCCAACCTTGGGGAACTTGCTCCGAGGGTGGAGTCTTCACTGGCTTTATGATTCATCCCTGTCTCTGAGAGCTAAACTGAGTATCTGGGGAAGGCGGTGAGGGTGGTAAAAGGGGAAATGGCCCACACACCACTGGTGGTGGCAAATGGCTATGAAACCAGAATCTGAGGGTCCAAGTACCCCTGGTAAAAAAGGCACTGTTGGTACAAACTAATTACCAAAGTGATTCGGGCTGGTTGCAGATTTTCCTAGGCTCAATTCTTGACACGATGCTCCATGAATGATACATTTCGGGGCTCCAGAGAAACAGAGATGGGCTACGCTTTTTCCACAGGCTGCTCTGCACAAGCCATTCTCTTCGACAGATTCCTTTCCCTCCACTATCATGTGTGCATGAAGGGTCTTGCCCTGTGCTCCCCATCTTGCTTTCTATATGGGCAAGTGCTGAATCTTGTTTTCCACACGCAGCCCACACCACCTACTCTGTTCTGTGGGCTCTCAGCTCCGTGAAGTTCAGTAACTAATGGACCTTCAAGGAGAATCCACTGGAATCTTTAGACAGGATGTGTTAGTGTTATAAAGCAATCTTTAAAAGTGCAAGTCATCTGCTGTGGGAGTGGCAGACGTCAACAAACAAAGTGGAATTCCTTCCCTGGGCCGGCCTGCGGCCTTCTTTCCCCCAAACCTTTACAATGCTAGAGTTCCCTAAGGAATTTTAATAATTCTTTCTCTTCTCCTTCCAATGCAGTACATCACTGTTTTCCACTTGGGCTGGAGAGGAAGAAGGGGAAGCAGAAAAGAAGGTCATGGGAAATTAAAATGGGGATGAGGACAGATTCATGTGCACAACTTAGGCCCCTGCCTGTTAAACACAAGCTGTCAGAGAAACTGCAGAAGCTGGGGAGTCATAACTCACACCACCGTCAGATCCCTAAACCGCCTCCTGCAGCCTGGGATCCTGGAGTGTGCAAGGGAGAGTGACACCCGGGAAGGACAGCACTCCAGGAGGAGGAGCTGCAGGGATGACCCTATCTGGGTCACCACATCTGCCGCCTCACAGCTTCCTGTTCCTTTTTGGCATTTGCAGCACAGCCTGCACTGACAGAAATGACTTTCCAGCCACCCTCCGCCCCTGAGGGCTGACAGAGAGCAAGAATAAAAAGGCTCTTCATTGGAAGGAAACCCTCGGTTTCCAATGCCACTTCATCACTTTAAACCGACGCCTATGCTAATCTGTTTAAAATTTTTTAAAAAATGTTTTCTATGCTACAAATTACAAATAATTCTATTTAAAGTTTCAGTAAAAACCCATTCCCAACACTGAGGCAAGTGGAGAATCCTGGTGAGAGTCAGCATGATGGCATGAATGTTTACACGCCCGAAACGGGTTTCACTGGGTGCTACTGTTGGGTTTTGGTCATTTGAGTAGGAAACCACCTCTGGGACCCTGTTCTGCTGTGCCAGTACCAGGCAATGCCACCGGCACATGGGCTGGGCCTGCCCAGTGGACTGAACCTTCTGGTCTGGGAGCCCCTCGGACGAGTCTGGTTGGGCCTCAGCTGCAGCCTGGGCTCTGCCTGCCCAGCTCTCTGAGCCACAGGCTTTTGGTCCAGCGTAGTTGCTCTTCCATGAATCTGAGAACACGAACAGGATATCTGAATACCAGAACCACCACAAATCTTCCATTACTGAGACCCTAAAAAGTCGTCCAAATCATTCATCCACTCCTCAGAAGTCCTGTTCTTCAACAGGGAGTCGATCAGGTCAGTGTGTCCAGCCACACTGGACAGCCCGCTGCTGCCTGGCTGCCCACTGTAGGCGAAGGGCAGCTCCTGGCTCACGGTCCGCACAGGGTAGGCCTGGGCGCAGTGCAGTCCTGTGCGGCTGCCCATCTGTGAGGCAGGGCTCTGGCTGAAGGCCCCCAGCTCAGGCCCCACGGGGCTCAGGCCAGGCAAGCCCGGCTGCGGGGCTGTCTGGGGAGGTGCAGGGGCAGGAGCACTGGTCCTCTGTTGCGTGCTCACCGGGGGCAGCATGGATCCTGCTGCAGCTGTGGAGCTCATGGAGGCCATGGGCCTGCTGGGCACTGCCTGGGGAAACTGTGGACTAGACATCTTCAGGTGGGCCTGCTGTATATGGAAACTGGAGGCCGCTGTGAAGGGGCTCACGCTGCTGCTCCCTGGGGTCTGACTGCTCAGGTTTGGCATCCCCTGATGTTGCCAAGAGGCATTCTGGCTTCCGATGGCTGCAGACACCCTTGGGATGGGTGGCTTGGTTAAACTAGAGGTCAGAGTCCCCTTATTGTGCTGCTGGGAGAGGCCAGAGCTCCCCAGAGAGTTCTGTCCATAGGCAGCTGGAACCACAGTGCTCTGGCCCACGCTAGTCTGCCGGGGAATGTGGGCGTGTCCATTGGCAGCCTGTGGCGGGGGCTGGGTGACCATCTGGGTTATGCCAGATGCCATGCCATAGAGACTGCTCTGAGGCATGCTCTGGGAGCCCGGGAACTGGGCCACACCCCGGTCCTGCTGGCCTGAGTTTGAGGGGAGAGAGGAAACTGAGGTGTGTCCAGCGCCCATTGCCATCAGATTCCCAGGCTGAGGGAACACTCGAGGACAGCTGGAGTTGGATGGACCCAGGTTGTTCATGCCAGACACAGCAGCAGAGGATCCTAGAAGACAGAAGATCTGTCAGTCAAGCTGGCATTTCTTGACTGCCACTGGGAGATACCTCTGAGACCCACGTTGCAGCCCCTCTCCTATAAGAAGAGAGGTAGCATCTTAACCCAGACAGCCCCTGGGCAGAGGTACTGTTGAGAAGAGAATCCTGGCGGATGTGAGGGCTCAAAGTCTCCCTCGGGGTGGACAAGGCAAGGGCTAGAAAAATGGCAGGGTCAGAAAGACTCGGAGGAAGGTGTGAAGGCCCAGAAAGGGAAAGCCAGTTGATCTGTCCATTTGCCTTTCATATATCCTCCAAAGTTCTGCTCTGGGTCCTGGAACTTTCACAGTGATCCACCCCAGTGTCTGCCTGTTGGAGGGGAGGCACGACTACCACAGTGACGGGTTACAGCCTGAGCAGCAGGCTGCAGGAGCCTGAGGGCTTGGTGGTTGGGAAGATTTGGGGAAGGCGTTCGAGAAAAGGCAACGACGCTGGGTTTTTGTTTTTTGTTTTTTGGGTTTTTTTGGGTGCTGGGGACTGAACAACAACACTGGGTTGAAAAGTGTACAAGTTGAACAATTTAGCAGCTTGGAGAACAGCATCCCAGGCAGACAAAAGAGTGCAAACAAGCGACGAGTTATAAAAGGCAGTCTGTGGGGCTTGAAGAGGCTGTATGGGGACAGTGTGGGGCTGGGGAGAAGCAAGATTGAAGAGTCCAGACCAGACTGCAGAGCTAAGGATGGCGTGTGAGATGTGGCCTGCCAGGGAGGGCTGCAGGAAAACATTTCACTACCTCTACTGCTCATGCTTTGAAACAACCAGGTGGCCGAGGGAGGAACCTAAGAGCTATCTAAAGAGTACCCACTCTGCAGCAAGCACCACATTGGGGAGATGGCAGGAGAGGCCCCTGTTCTCAGGGAGCTGCTGGCCAGGGCTTCTGGCCTAGGCAATGGACACATGGTGACACCATCAACCCAGATGGGTGTTCGGGGCAGGACAGTCACTATGCAGGGCCCGGCTGAGACTTGGCAGTATGTATTTCCTCCTCCTCTCCACTGGCACTTGAGTGAGAAGGGCTGAGAGAATGAAGAGGGCTGTGACAGCCAGTGCAGATATGAGAAGGGACAGTGGGGACACATTCGGGACACCTGCAGACCTGGGCCCCACATTCGCAAACGCTCCGCTTGGCCTCCCCAGGACATGTGGCTATGGTCCACTTCTCTGGGACACTGTGCAGTGAGGGGTCAGTGACTAAGGAGAGGTGACTTCCAGAATGTCCCAAGAGCTAGGAAAGACCAAATCTGACTGCCTCTGTCCACTGACAGTTCCACACGCTTCCTCCCCTTCCTGCTAACTGTCCACTGCTGATACTGTTGTCTGTGACACTCATGAGAGCAGACAGGGAGAGAAAAGAAGCCGAAGACTATATATGTCCATTAAGTCTCTCCTTATCCAGGAAGTAAGAAAGGTTGGCTGGGCATGGTGGGCGGTGCATGCCTGTAAATCCCAGCATGTGGGAGGCTGAGGCAGGAGGATTGCTGAGAGTTCAAGGCCAACCTGGGCTACATAGTGAGCTCAAGGTCATTTTGAACTACATAGTGAAACCCCACCTAAAAAAAAACAAAACCAAATCCAAAACCAAAATATAACAAAACATCTTCAAACCTCCCCCAGCTAAAAAAAAAAAAAAAAAAAAAAAAAGCTTTCTATTTATTTTTTGTTTATTAATTTATTTTTTTTGAGACAGGGTCTCACTATGTAATTCAGGCTGGCCTCAAGCTCAAGGTGATCTTCCTGCCTCAGCCTCCCAAGTGCTGTGATTACAGGTATTCCACCACCATGCCAGGCTTATTTAGCTGATTTGTAAGAGACAAGGTCTTGCTGTGTTTCCTAGGCTGGCTCCAAATTCCTAGGCTCAAGCAATCCTCCTGCCTCAGTCTCCCAGAGTGCTGGATTACAGGTGTGGACCACCACACCCAGCTGAGAGGCTTTTTTTTTTTAGAAGAGTCACATGAAGAACCAAAGAATTTTAAGAATTACAGAAGCCACTTCCTGTTAGTAAAATACACTTCACTAGAAATTATAAATTATTTTGCTTCAAAAGACTGCATAGCCAGGGGCAGAGTCAAAGCATTGGTAGCAGCATGCCTACAACCTTATTCTCCTGGTACTACAGGGTAACAAGAAAGCCAGGCTCCTTCAAAAAGACCAAGGCTTCTAACAGCACATAAATCCATCCTGTACCCAACAAAGAGCCAACAGAGAGCAGGAACTCCATCACCACTGGAATGTGGCCAGCACCTGTCCCCAGGTACCTACCCCCTTACCTGTGAACTGTCCAGCCTGTGGTGGGAAGGTGCTTTGCGTTGAGTCTTGGTACTGGGGGGGCGGGCGAGTCAGATGGCGCTGATATTGCTGCTTCTCCTGGAGGATGCCAAGAACAACAAAGCATTAAATCCCATGTAAGACAAAAACAGAAGTCATCCAACCATGTCAGGCTGGGGAAAAGCAGGGTCCAGGCTTGTTACTCTCAGAGGCGCTCCTATGGGAATAATGCTGGTGATCTCATTTTGGTGCTGGGATTGAACTCAGGGCCTTGTGTTTGCAAGGCAAGCACTCTAACCACTGAGCTAAATCCCCAGTTCACAGACTTGACTGTTTTTTTGTGGGGGGCGTGCTGGGGATCGAACTCAGGGCTTTGCACTTGCTGGGCAAGCACCCTAACCACTGAGCTAAATCTCCAACCCTGGTTTTGTTGTTTTTTTGAGACGAGGTCTTGCTATGCAGTTCAGGTTGGCCTTGAACTCACTATGTAGCCCAGGCAGGCCATGAACTCATAGCAGTCCTTCTGCCTCAGCCTCCTGAACACTGGGATTACAGGGTGCGCCACCATGCCTGGTTTATTTTTGGGTTTTTAATAAATAGTAAGGCTGGGTATGGTGGTGCGCGCCTGTAATCCCAGCACTCGGGAGGCAGAGGGATTGCTGTGAGTTTGAGGCCAGCCTGGGCTACATAGTGAGCTCAATGCCAGCCTGCACTATATAGTGAGATCCTGTCTCAAAAAACCAAAGATAAAATAAATAAATAAATAGTATAAAACAAGAATAGGGTAGATCTAAGGAGAATTGAATTAAAAAAACAAAAGAAAGGGAAGTCTATTAGGTTTGGAAAAGCAGAAGGGCAGCCAGGCATAGTGGTACATAGTAGCTGGGGCAGGAAGATGGCAAGTTATAGCCCAGTCTGAGCAAACTAGTAATTGAGTGAGACCCTGCCTCAAAAAAAAAAAAAAAAAAAAAAAAGTTAAAAAATAACAAGCATTGGCAAGGATGTAGAGAAATCAACACTTTCACACTCCACTGGTGGGAATGTAAAATGGTGTAACTGCTGTGGAAACAGTCTGACAGGTCCTCAAAAGGTTAGCTATAAAAACTACCACATGGGGGGAGGGGTTGGAGATTTAGCTCAGTGGTAGAGCACTTGCCTAGGAAGTGCAAAGCTCTGAGTTCAATCCCCAGCACTACCCCCCACAAAAAAGTGTCATTTAAAAATGATCACTTATAAAACCAAAATATAAAAACTTACAAAAATCTAAAAAGGAAGAGAGAGCAAAAGGACAATGCATGCCCATAAAAACTTGTATATGGATCTTCACAGCACCATAAGTCACAACAGCCAAAAAGTAGACACTACCCCTATGTCCAAGCACAGACAAGTAAGCACAGCATGGCAGCCATGCAGGAATGAGTTACTAATAATACTGTGCGTAGGTGGCTCTTAAAACACCTCTACGAGACCCCCAGAACAGGTAAAATGATAGGAATAGCACGAAAATTACAAGGCCCTTGATCCCCGGCACCATCGCCCCCGCCTAAAAAAAGTAAATTAAAGATTGTTTGGCACCAAGGAGGTGTGGGACAGGAGAATGACTACTAATAGGCATGGGGCTCTGGGTGATAAAAATGTTCTAAAATGATTATGGCGATGGCTGCACAACTCTGTGAATATATGAAAAACCAAGGAATCGTACAGTTTAAATGGGCAAACTGTTATATGAAGTACATTCTAATAAAGGAGTTATTTTTAAAAAATGGATTCAGACACAGTGACACATACTTGTAATCCCAGCTACTTAGCATGGTAAGGCAAGACAATCACAAGTCTGAGGCCAGCCTGGGCAACTTAGTGAGACCATCTCAAAATAAAATTAAAAGAAAAGAAGCCTGTGCAGTGGTACATGCTTGCAATCTGAGCATTCAGCAGACCAAGGCAGGAAGACTGCTTTGAGTGTAAGGCCAGCGTGGGCTACATCATGAGTTCAAAGTCAGGCTAAAGTAAATAGCAAGACCCTATCTCAAAAAAAAAAAAAGGATCAGTGATGTAACTCAGTGCAAGATCCTCCTTTCTGGCTTTGTCAGTACTGGGGAGTCAACCCAGAGCCAGCTCCCTGAGTTACAGCTCCAGTACCACAGGAAAAGAGGGCCAAGGCACCCCGACTCTGGGTATGCCAACGAATCAGTGCAAAGACACATGCAGTGCCTGCACAACCGCTACTTTTCTGCTCACCTGTTCTGCCAGGTGCTGCTGCTGCCTCTGCAGGAAGTGCTGCTGCTGCTGCTGCTGCTGCTGCTGCTGCTGCTGCTGCAGATGCTTCTGCTGCTGCTCCCTCTGCTTCTGCTGATCTAAAAGCAACTGATGCTGCTTCATGACAGCGGCCTGCTGCTGGCTGCTGAGATATGGGGTGCTGTTGTGCGTGGTGGCTACAGATACAGCAGGTGCCTGGGTCCCGACAGTGGTGGCCTGGGCTGGCACAGGGACACTGGAAGGATTCTGCTCCTGTTAACACAGACGAAGGGAGCTAGCGCTGGTAGGACGGGTGGTGTGCCTGAGCTCTGACTAGCCCACAGGAGCGTGATGAGAACTCTCGCTTGAGGGCCACTCTGGGCGGGGCTCCTTCTTCCCTGCCCACCCAGCAGGCTGAGTGGAGACCAAGACCCCAGCTCCCTGAGCACCCAGTGTCCAATAGTGAACAGATACTTGACATGGATTAGCTTTGCTCCCCGAAGGCTCCTCGCTGGCTGCCATATTATTTGACATCACTGCTTATATTCAGGAGAAAAGGGGAAAATTTTTTTTGTGCTGGGGATCGAACTCAGGGCCTTGTACTTGCAAGGCAAGTACTTTAACCACTGAGCTAAATCCCCAGCCACTTTTTTTTTTTTTTTTTTGGTTTTTTGAGATAGGGTCTTGCTGTATAGTTCAGGCTGGCCTTGAGCTCACTATGTGGCCCAGGCTGGCATCAAACTCACAGCGATCCTCCTGCCTCTGCCTCCCAAGTGCTGAGATTACAGGCTTGCACCACCATGCCCGGTGAAAAAGGGGAAAATTTAAAACAGGGAAAAGGCTTATAATAATTATTATTTAAATGAGTTCAACTCTTCGAGTTCTTTTTTTTTTTTCCTTTTGTGCCAGGGATTGAACTCAGGACCTTGGGCTTGATAGGCAAGCACTCTAACCACTGAGCTAAATCCCCAGCCTGAGTTCTTCTTTAGTTCTTACTAGTCTAAATATGTATCCTCCTGAGAGTCTAACAGTGTGACTTCTTCGCCCCATCACCAGAAAGCAAAGGGCTCCTGAGAGCCAGGCATAACCACACTCCTATAATCCCAGCACGTGGGAGGCTGAGGTGGAGGGTGAGGCCAGCCTGGGATACACAGTGAGACCTCCCTCAGAAAACAAACACAAAGGGCTTTCGACAGCCGTCTGTGAGGTGCAAAGTGTGGGTGATGTGACAACAGTTACCATCATGCTGCTCTACCTTTCTTAGGGTCAAGTTTAATGGGGGTGTAACTTTTATTTTATTTTTTTGAGACAGGGTCTCACTATGTAGTTCAGGCTGGACTTGAACTCACTATGTAGCCCAGACTGACCTCAAACTCACAGTGATCCTCCTGCCTCAGCCTCCTGAGTACTGGGATTACAGGAATGATGTGCCACCATGCCCAGCTTGTTTTGATTTTTAGTATATGTGTTGCCAAAGCAAGCGCTTGTTTTGATTTTCGAGATGGGATCTATGTTGCCCAGGTTGACCTTGAACCCTAGATCCTCCTGCTTCAGCCTCCTGAACAGGTGGGATTACAGGCATGCACGCTGCACCCAGTTCAAGAGATTCTGAATACAGATCTGAAAGGTAGCAAGTAAAGCTTCTAGACAACACATCAAATATGCTCATTTGGAAAAGCACAAGCACAAATGACTTAATTTAAATTATGTGCCATGAAAGACACTAGATTAAATGTAGGCAATTCCTCTAATGTTTGCGTAGTTAAAAATCAACTCGTCAGCTGGGGTATAGTTCACGTGGTAGAACGCTTGCCTAGCAAGGGTAAGGCCTTGAGTTCAATCCCCAGGACCCAAAAAATATTTTAAAAAATCAACTTGTACTAGGCAATTATACCCTACTTTTATTAAAAATTAACTCGGGTTTATTCTATGTTTTCACTCCCAGAGGAATCAAAGGATGATGGTAGCTGCTTCCTCCTCCCTCTGTTCCACAGATGCCTTGGCCCAATTCACTTCCAATTTAGCAGGAAACCACACCAGTGTCTGCAGAAGAATAATGCAAAGTGAACAACACACTTACCGGGCCAGGTGGAACCAATGACCGGAAGGCCATATTTCCTGACTTTGGTTTCATTAGAAACAAGGAGTTTTGCTCGTTATTCAGATGAGGCAGCTGCTGGGGAAGATAGGCCATCAGGGCTTGTTTGCTCTGGCCAGACCCGGGACCACCTTGCCCACAGTCTGCTTTGTAATGAGAAAGGGGTTTTGTGTTGCCATAGTCCAGCACTGATCCTTGGTTATTCACGGAGCTCTGATTCAAGTTACTTGGTGGCTGGTGACTCAGCAGGCTTACATGGCCTGGCTGGAGGAAGGGGCCTCCAGGACGAGGAGAACTTTTGTTCACACCAGGCATCACGAGCAGCTGGGAGCTGGGGAAGTCTTGCTTATAGCCAGGAGGGCTAGTAGGCTTCTCCATAGGATAAGGGACTTCTAACGGGCTGTGGGAGGGCCCTGTCTGCTGCCACGTGGACATCTGGCCTGGGACAGGGGCTGGGCCAGACTGTGGCGGGTTCTGGAGTAGCTGCTCACGCTTCTGCTTGGCAGCAATCTGCTGGAGCTGGTGGGCTGAGGACAGCTCGGCAGCCCCTCCTGGGCCCTGGCCAGGCAACACCACACCTGTGAGGGCTCGCTGTGCGTTCTGGGCCTGGGCTGACACTGGCATTAGGTTCAGATTGGGGTTGTCTGCCCCAGGCTGACCAGCAGTATGGAACAGGGCCTGAGAACCCCCAAGGCTGGGGGAATCTGTGCTCACAGGTACGGATGAAGGCCCCAGGAAGGTCTGTCCTGCAGACCCAGCCCTCACTTGTGGAGAGCCTAACTGTTCTTGCTCAAAGGCTGCTGGAGAGAATTCCGTCTTAATATTAATGTCTTGGGACAAAGGGGTTTGTGTGGCAGAGCCAGAAGGCTCTGGGTCCTTCTTCTCCTCAAAGTCCTCAGTAAACAGGTCCTTCATGTCTTCGTCGGGCACTGACCTGTTCAGCTCCTCAATGAGCTCCTTCCACTCCTGCTCATTGAGGTTGAGGTCGGGCATGAGGTTGCTCTGTGAGATGGAGCCGCCGGCCCCAGCAATCATGCATGGCAGGTCATCAACAGGCTCCTGCTTCAGTTCTTTGCCCAGGCTCAGAGGAAAGGACTCACCAGGATTACTGCCTCCATTCAAGTGGAGGCCTGGCTCAGCCAGACACTTTTTGTTGATGGAGTCTAGCCCCAGGGAGTGCTTCCCACCGGACTGTAGGGCATCTGCCCCAGAAGGCTTGTCAGGCTGACCAAGGGGTGATGCTGGAGGCAGCCCATTGGCAGACAAGGCCACACCCAGAGGGGCCTCCCGGCGGGTCTTCTTATGCCCAGGAAAGAGGTCTCCATAGCCATTCTGTTGCTCACCATTCTGAGGGGAGGTGGTGCTGTCAAGATTCCTTTTCACTGTATCATGAAGATGCTGAAAAACATTGCAAAGAGAAATCTGGTTATGTAACATCACATCTGAGGTTCCCTCTTCTTCCAACAGTCACTTAAACCAGGGTCCTACATCCTTACATGCTCTCTGGGAATTTGCAATTCTGGGTGCACACCTCCACTTCCCCTTATAGGACTACCTCAACCCCAGGGCTGAGTCTGGTTGGGCATAATCGAATGGCAGGCTCAGCTGGGAGGAAAATGTGCAGCTTCTTTTTGCACGATATAAGCCTGTTGCTACCTGTCACTTAGCTGGAGGGTTTGTCCAGCAACGGAGCTAGGAAAAGAACCAGAGGAAACATCTAAATTCTTGGGGACATCATTGGAATCCTGGACCATACCTGAATCTAACAACACACCATGACTTCCTATTTATATGAACTAATAAATATCTGTGCTGAAGCTGGCTCAATATGGATTCTGTTCCTTTCAACTGAAGCAGCTCTGCCTAGTGCAGTCTCTAGGAATTAGCCTTGTTCTTCACATGTCATACAGGCTTCTGCCTTTCAGCTTTTATGCCAGTCTTCTCCCCATCAACTCCTAAGCATCTTCTAACCCCCTGCTCCCAAACACCACCTCATGAACCTCACTGTTTCTTATCAAGGCCCTTCACTGGAACAGTCATGTCTACCCTAGCACTGTTATTCCCTGTTTCAACATATTTAACTAACCTCATTAGAAGTCTACTTGTGCCAGGGACAAGTACTAAGGAGACTATAAAGACAAAAAAGGTGGACCCTGCTCTTCATGGGCCTCTAGTCTCTTAGAAGATGGGGCAAACCTGGACATGGCTACAGAATAAGGCAAAAGTCCTGTGCAAGCAATACAGCAGTAGGCACCTTGAGAGTTCAGGAGCGGTGGGGTGGGGAGGAGACAAGGCAGTATCTTTCCATTTCTCCACCTCATCTTCAACTGTCAGTGTGATCGTTCACTGCCCAGAGGAGGTGCCTGCACACAGCCTCTACACCTGTGCTGTTCCTTTCCTACGCTTACTTTTATTATAGTTTGTTTGCATCCTCCACCTACAATACCATCCCTCTCTCTCACTAATCCTAAGCATCTATGGAGTGTCATTAAAATATTCCAAATCACAACTCTAATTATTATCTCTGAATAGGTTTCAGGAGTTGGGTGACAAGCAGCATGCTGGGCTGTTTCCTCCGGCTGCAGAAGTGCTCCGACCTGGGTGTCCTGTCTGAGGGAACTCTGTCAAAGACTACTTGCTAGACACCAACTTTCTTAACGTCTAAGCCCCAATTCTAATGCCACCATACCATGCTTCCCCATGACATCAAGAACCCCCCGCCCCCCGCTTTGTTTTTGTTGGTACTGTGGATTAAGCCCAGGGCCTAGTGCATGCTAAGCAACCATTTCACCCCTGAACTATATCTCTAGATCTCTTTTTGTTGTTGTTGTTTTTGGGTTTTTTTGTTTATTTGTTTTTTTGACACAGGGTCTCACTCTGTAGTTCAGGCTGGCCTTGAACTAAGTAGCCCAGGCAGGCCTTGAACTTGTGGTGATCCTCCTGCCTCAGCCTCCTGAGTGCCAGGATTACAGGTGTGGACCACTGGCTTTTTCTCTAGATCATTTTTACAAATTTTACTGCTGAGTTACCCAGGCTGGCCTCGAACTTTTGATCCTCTTGCCTCACGCTTCTAGGTGCTAGAATCACAGTCATGCACCACCAGGCCAGTTTTAAGATATTCTTTATTAACTGTTAAAGCTAACTGCCCAGTACTCTACAAATCCCAGCTGAGAATTTCTTTAAATCCATACATGTGTAATAAGGTTGGTGTGGAAACACAAATCTTAGGAACGCTGGACAAACAGAACTGTAGGGCAGAGGGAGCAATACAATCCTAAAACCCAATTTAAAAACAGCCTCTGTACAGCAGGACAACTGCTTTGCTGTCAGATGGGTATTCCTGCTTTCTACTGCCACCTAGGGGTGGGCAAGGAGAAGAGAACCACCCTCCTTAAATGGACCCTTTATAAAACCTATCATTGGGAAGTTAAATTCATCTCCATTTAACCGGTCAGAGGAAATAAAAATGAGTTGCGAACATTTCTTTTATTTCTGTCTTTTCTATTTTTCTTTTGTTCTAAAGAGCTGGGTCTGGGCTGTTCTGGAAACCCAGGAGCTCAGTTTTCCATTTTCCTAAGAGGAAGGATGGAAACCTAAAGGATCACGACACTTGATGAGTCAGCTGGCTCTCCCAGATTAGAAACAGACTCCTTCTCTGCCCCGACAATTATAAAAGCCACCACACCCTCCTTCCACAGCCACACGCAAACAGCTGCAGACAAATTCCAAAGAACGACTCGATTTCACAAAAGCATTGCTTTTTAGCAAAGGAACTATCAGGCCATTTTCTAGAACAACTACTCACAAAATTCAACTGGAATGGTGTAGGCAGGGATAGGGAGTGTGGGATGTGGTGGCCCTGGGGAGATTTGGGCACCTTGGGCACTGTAGGGGAAGCAAAGATGAGTAAACCTTGAAGGCTCATCCCCAGGCATTTACAACGGGATGTGAAAACAGCCTGAACAGGTTACAAGTTATGTAAGTACAGGTACTAAGTGTTATCAAGTAATACAAGGGTGGATGCTACCTACAGACACACGGACCCACCTCCTCTGGGCACTCAGCTCAGAGGTTCCTGTTCTAAGTACCGCATGGACTCAGTCAGGTCTAGGAGGATGCAGTTCTGCGAGATGACCCGATCAGATGCTTGTGATTTGGGGGACAACACAGCCCTCAAAGCACCCTGCAGGCTAGGCTCCCTGCTGTGCCTGGGCCAGCTCTCATGGGACGCCTTAGTCTGCTGCTGCAGAGAGAGGCAGTGGGGCACTGATGTTTTCCAAATTGAGCTGTATCATTCAGTAAGCTGCCCACCTTGCAAACAATAAATCAGCATCCTACCCCTGCCCCTACACCTCAAGGAGGGTCCCTTGCTTAGTCTCAACTTCCTCCTTCTTTAATCACCCATCGCTACAAACCCAGCGTGCTTTGTGGTCAAACTCATGGAAAAAATGACACCACCTCCTGCCTTCCACTCCGAGTAAGAGAGGCGGCTCTCAAGTCAGGAGCAGTTCCCTTATCAGTGCTCTTTACACACTGGCCCCCTGGGGCGGCCACCAGCTTCCTGCCTGCCCCCCATTTGCTTTTCCTCCTCCTCCCTCTTCTTTCACCCTGCTATCAGGCAACCACCTTGGTCCTCTGCAATGTGGTTTCCACCCCCCACACTCTGGGAATGGACTGGATGTGGGAAAAAGAAAGGCAGGAGTTAGGACTCTGAAGTTTGGCGATGTCTGCATGATGTTAAAGGCAGGCCACACTTTTGTATCTGTCTCTGTCTGCCTTCCATGCCCTCCACCACTTAATAATTCTACTTAATTGCCTCAAGTTTCTTTTCCACACTGTCCAGCCTTCTTTTCTACTTCTCTGTTTTCCTTTCTCCTGCCCTCTAGTGAAGTATCGTGTGCTCTCCAGGTTCTTCATGCACACTCTCCAAGGGATCTCACCCATTCCCACATTCTCCTGATCCTAGACCTGAGCGTCCCACTCAGAACAAGCCCGAGTATCCAGGGAGCCAACACCGGTTTAGCCCCTCCCCTCCAATCTCCAGTCACACTCACACGGCCTCCCTGCTCCTCAAATGTGCAGGCTCCTTCCTACCCCGCTCTTGCTCTTCTTTTTGCCCAGAACTCTGCTTCCCTGTGATTCCTCCTGGATGACTCATCTGGTAATTCAGGTCTGTTAGAACCTCAGTCATTCCCTGCTCCTCCCCACAGTCATTTATTTCCTCCTCGCTTACTTCCTCACAAGCCTCCTCTGAAGGGGCCTGGCTCTCCACTCAGAGAATGGGGTGGAGTACTCGGTGCCCTCCAGTCTGCAGAGCTCCACCTTCTGCTCCTCTACCTACCCACCTGGCAGGCCTCTACCTGGGTATGCACAGATGGTTCCAAAGAGGTCTGTGTGGGTTCAAGGCCAGCCTTGCTCCTTTCTCAGAGAATGTCTACTATGGCAGCCACCCGGCCATGCGCCAGAACCCACAGGGCCTGCCCTCACTTGCCTCACTCCCCACATCCAGTCAGCATGCAGTCCTGCTGTCTACCTCCCTGGCCTTTCTTTCCTGCTTCCCCTCCCTCCCTCCTTTTCTCCCCCCTCCTCCTTTTCTCTTCAGCACTGGAGAGTAAACTCAGGGCCCGAGGTGAAAGGCAAGCAGTCTACCACTGAGCTACAGCCCCATCTCCTCTTAGCCTTTCCTGATCCCACCCGCTTGCCTCTGTCCATTACTGCATTTTTCTTGCTTGAGTCAGTGTCATTTCAACTCAGACCACGTGTATTTCACACCACAGAGTGGTGGTTCTCCAGGACAAATCGGATCACATCTCTCCTTTCCTTTTTTTTTGTTTTTGTTTTTTTTTTTGTTTTTTGGTTTTTTTTGTGGTGCCGGGGATCGAACTCAGGCCCTTGTGCTTGCAAGGCAAGCACTCTAATCACTGAGCTAAATCCCCAGCCCCATCCTTTCCTTTTTTTTTTTTTAAGACAGAGTCTCATTATGTAGTTCAGACTGGACTTGAACTCACAACATAGGCCAGGCTGCCCTCAAACTCATGGCAATCCTCCTGCCTCAGCCACCCCAGTGCTGGGATTATGGGTGTGAGCCATCATGCCTGGTTCTCTCTCCTTTTCTTAAACCGCTTTAGTGAGTGGTTCCTGGCTACTCTCAATCCTGACCCTGCCTCTGACGTCCTCCAGCACCATATATCAAAACTGCAGCAACAGTGTGGTCCACTGGGACTCCTCCAAAGTATCCACTGAAACATATAAAACCAGAATTTTCTAAGGTGGTAACTTAAATACTGACAATTTCAACCTAACACTTTTTCTTTTCTCAAGAGCTCTGCTGGCACCCTGTTGTTTCTACAGGACAAGTCATCACTGACCTAATGTGCCTGGCTGACTACTCATCCCAGTTAGTAGGACTTATTCCCAGCTAATTATCATGATGGTAACTTTTTATTCCAAGTTGACTCAGGATCCCATTTGACCTTCAAAACAACCCTGGAAAATGAGGTCCATTGTTCCTGTATTTACAACTGATCTGAAACTCAGAAAATTACATAAAAGCTGGGCATGGTGGCACATACTTGAAGTTTCAGCACTCGGGAGGCTGAGGCAGGATACTTAGTGAGACTCTGTCTCAAAAAAGAACGAATGAATGAACGAAGAAAAGAAAGAAAAAAGATAGAAATAGAGAGAGGGGGAAAGAAAAGAAAAGAAAAAGGAAAAGAAGGGAGAGAGAAAATAAATATATCCCATGAGGTTCCCTAAGGTGTGAGCATCAGCGGTCTTGGGAGGGGTCTTCTGAAGGTGTGGGGTCTACTGCAGATGCCCCAGCCAGCCACCTGTGTCAGCAGGACAAATGGGCCCCAGGCATGTGACTCTCTGAAGGGGAGGTTGCGCAGGAAACACCAATGGCCAAGTGGAGTGAGTCAGAGTCTCGAGCTGCACAAACGACTGGCACCCTCCCCTCAGCCGAGCACGAAGGGTTCCATCAGTGTCATGACTGGAAAAACGGGCTGTACCAGGATGAAATCCCAAAGTCCAGGGCCACAGACATGATTTGTGAAGTATTTAAAGAAAAAACAAAACACAGAACCGCCTATAACTTATAACAATTCTCTCTTTCATGACATTATCTGAAACAACAGTTTGGAAGCATTACTGATGTAGAGTACAACGAGAACTAACAATCTCTACTCTCGTCTCATGGACAGACAGAAGATGGCGACAAGTTAAAAAAAATATTTTACTCTGAAATAATTATAAATTAAAAGGAAATTACAAAGACAGTAAAGAAAGGCTGTATGTATCCTTCACACATTTTCCCCTGCTGCCCTCAAACTCTCAGGGATCCCCCTGCCTCAGCTTCCTGAGTGCTGGGATTTCAGGCATTATGCCACCATGCCTATCCTGGAGACAGGTTCTTGTTACATAGCCCAGGCTGGCCTTGAACTCAGAACAATCCTTCTGCCTCAGCCTCCCAAGTGCTGGGATTATAGACCTGCATACCACACTCAGCTCAGATTTGCATTTTTACAAAAATTCTCAGTAATCTCTGAGTGGTCAAAGGATTTCAGGGCAGTTTACAACCAGATTAAGTAGAAAGCAGTAGATGGGGCTGGGGATTTAGCTCAGTGGTTAGAGTGCTTGCCTTGCAAACACAAGGCTCTGAGTTCGATTTCCCAGCACCAGAAAAAAAAAAAATAGAAAGCAGTAGAAATTGTTTTGGAATGAGAAGAGAACCTGATGGTGGGTATGCGGAAGAGATGATTTTAGACTTAGGCAGAGGAAACTTCAGCAGGTATCAATGTATTTTAGGAGCAAAGGAGAAAGGCCTCTCTATATAGTCTGGATGCACAGATAGGAAAGAGAAAAGTAGGGATTTGCTGGGCGGGGAAGGGGCTGAATTCCATTTCAATTTAAAAGAGAGTTAAAGGAACAAAACAGATTAGTGGTTTCTTAAATCTGAAGGAAGTGGGGGAATTTATGGGTGGTGGCTAGGGAATGTGGGAGGTATTTCTGGGGTGATGAAAATGTTCTATAATTGACTGTGTGGATGGTTGCACAACTCTGAATACTGAAACCCACTGAACTGTGCCCTTTAAGTGAGTGGACTGTAAGGCGTGGGAATACTAATCTCAATAAAGCTCTTACTTAAAAAGTGAGGGGGAAGAGGTAGTTGGTAGAGGTCAAGAGAGAATTATTTGAGAATAACAGACTACTACTCTTAAAGAACAGCAGATAATGATTTGTTGATTCCATCAAATCTCTCTGAAACTCTTACTCGCGGAATGCAGTCACACCCTTCCACAGGAGAAAGACATATTATGATGACCACCAAAGGTGTGAACACCATGACTTTCCTGTGTGCAGGAAATGCTCTCCCCTGCCTGGTGCAGAAGGCCACCCCCAAGTAGTCTCTTCCAATGCCATCCTGTCCCACCTTTCGCTCTCTCCCTCTTCATCAAGCCCTTCCTCCCCTAGGAATTATCTTGCTCTATGTGCCATTCAGCTCAGCACTAGGAGCGCATCTGCACCCAGGCACAGAACTTGCCTGTAGTCCCAACTACTTACAAGGCTGAGGCAGAGGATCACTCGATCCGGGGAGTCTGCGGCCAACAGGGCAACACAGCAAAACCCTGTGTCAAAAGAAAGACCCTGTGTGTGTGTGTAGGGGACAGCTAGACCTTGTTTGTGTCCTGGTTTGGATGTGTCACTGTTGGGTGCTCACAGGCAAATTACTTAAGCTCTCAAGAAGCTTTGGTTCCGCATCTGAAAAGAAGGTAGGGTGGGTCCGAGTCACTTCCAGGTGGCTGTGAGGCCCTCCACTATCACTTACTTTTTCAGTACCACTTACTGAGCACTTGGTAACCTTCTGTCAGCCAATCCTCTTTCGCTTTCAGAGCTTCTTCAAAGGTCAGTCTCTGCTTTGTCAAACTTGCCAGGTGAAGCCTCTGGTTCTTTGGTCCAAGACACAAGTCTGAAAAGACTTCACCTCTTTGGCCTTTCTGAGACAGTGGGCACTTGTGATCACTCCTCCTTCCTGCGGCAACTTTTTCCTTTAATGCCCCTGTGGCCAGTCTCTGCACCTGTCCCTGCCTCCAAGCCCACTCCGTAGGCTGTCCCTTCTCAGGTTTGCTCTTTAAATGACGATGCCCGCAGGGGTTTCAGCCTGATGTCCCCGCCCCACAAAATCTCATCCACACTCTGGGTCTCAGCTATAGCCTGACAAGTGGGCACATTTCAGGCACCCGAATATTTTTGGTGTGTGTGGAGGGGAGATAGTGGGGACTGAACCCAGGGCCTTACACATGCTAAGAGCACACTCTACCAGGCCTGAGTGAACATGCACTGAGTGAACCTTTCTCAAATCTTCCTCTTTTGTGCAGCACCTTTCTCCTGTGCTTCAGGCTTAGACCTTGAGCTATAAACTCAGAATCTCCATGTGGGTGCCAGACAGGATATACTCCTAGCTGGGTTCTCTGCCTCCTCTCTAAGGCCCCCAGGCTCTTACATTCCTGACTCAAGGCATGACTCAACCTTTGTCCTCTTGGGTGACTAGGCACTGACTCGATCTTTTAAATCTGTCTTCGGATTCCTCATTATTTTTCTTGGGTTTTTTGGGGGGGAGGATGGTAATAGGGATTAAACCAAGGGCCTTCGCACCTGGCTACCTCCCTAACCTTCTTCTTCTTCTTTTTTTTTTTTGAGACAGAGTCTTGCTAAATTGCCCAGCCTGAGCTTGAACTTGTGATTCTCCTGCCTCAACTTCTCAGACTGTTGCAATTATAGGTATGTCCACTACATATGACTTTATGTTGATTTCTATTTCTATTTTCTCTCTGATGGAACTCACCTTCTATATTACCAGCATGGATTTCTATCAGACACACCTCAGAACCATTTGCAATTCCCTCGTACTCCTCCAGCACTGACAAAGTTCAAATTCTTTTTTTTTTTTTTTTTTTTTTGGTGCTGGGGATGGAACTCGGGTCCTTGTGCTTACAAGGTGAGCGCTCTAACCCCTGAGCTAAATCCCCAGCCCCTCAAATTCTTAAACATGACACAAAAAGGGCTTTTGACCAGATCCCAGTTAACGTCTCTGTGCAGGCCTCAGACATTCCCATGAGGCCCTAATTTAAACTGAACTAATTTCAGGACTGAGAATACACCCCAGCCTGGCAACCTCTATTCATCTTTTAACGTTTAAGTCGACCATGAACCCAGTTATATTTTTACTCTGACCACTTATCCCACAGCTGATCAAATTTCCTGTTCTACCCCTAATGTTCTAACACTACTGTCAACATAACGCCCACATCCCACACCATGGGAAAGGCCTGTGCCACACAGCGACTATCCTCTGCATCTCGCCCCATCCCTGCAGAAGGGGCCTGCCCTTTCCAACCCACTCCACTGCCAAGTACAATGCTCGGCAAGTCACAAGTACCACACAAAAATTCAGGAATCAAGCCTCGCACCTTCCCCATCACTCCACCTTCAAGGTCACTTATTCATGGTCACCGAAACTCAACTACTTTCACAAATACTTGTCTTTCCATCTCACGGACTCTCCCAGTCCTTCATTCTCATCCCCTCTTTCCCTCCCTCCCTCCTTCTGTCCCACCCCAAAACAGAGGCAGTACTAGCTCACTTAATCTTCACAACAAACTGTAAAACTGGTGCTAGACGATTATCTCCAGTTTCAAGGTAACAGACACCAAGACGTAGTGAAGTTAAATAACATGGAACATTTGTTCTGAATCCGGATTTGAACACTGACTGATTTGAAGTTGCTTCCCAAAATTCAGCTTATAAAACTTCTTTAATTGTGCCTTTCACCTCAGAGCTTCTTAGTGTCTTATCAACATTCCCTTTTTCTCTTTGATGGAATTATCGCTCCTTGGAAAGATTAAAACCCTTCAGTTATACCTTTTAATTCCCTCTGGATCTAACTCATCTGAGGCTTCCCCTTCAAATGCTTGCTCTTCCCATTCAAAAATAACTTTATTTGTTTTGTTCTAGAGCAGTGGTTCTCAAAATGTGGTCCCAGACCGCACCATCTCAGCAGCAGCTGAGAATGCATCACGAATGCAAGTTCTCGGTGCTGCCCTGACCCCCTGGGTCAGAAACCGGGTCAGAAATGGTGCGAGGCCCAGGAAGGTTTCATCAAGCTCTCCAGATGACTGTCGAGTTGCAGAACCGCTGCTTCAGTGGCTGCTGCTTTCAAATTTGTTTGTTTTCACATGCCAAAACAGTGTGCACACAAATGCTTCCCAAACCCGTTCCCCAACTCAGCCACTACGTCTTACCCACCGTGACCAGCTTTCCTAAGAACATCGATCGCTCAGCACTCTCAAAGCCAGCACACTCACTGACTTCTCAAATGCTTCTCATGAATGACCTGGGTTAACTGTTCCCGCTCACAGACAAGACAACTGAAACTCTGAAACTCTGAGAGCTTACGTGACGTGTCCAGGTGGATCTGGGAGCTAAATTTTGCAATTCTGTCATAAACTGAGAAACTTTTAAAATATTATCAAATACAGAGGGTCATGACAATGTACTAAAGATGTCAAAATAGTCTGAATTAATTGAGTAGTGGATACAGAAAGCAGACTGCCAGCGGTCAGATGGAAAGTGAGGGCAGGGTCCTTCACCCCAACACACACACACACACACACACACACACACACACACACACACACACATTCTGTAATAAAAACAGCATCGAGGAGGAGTTAGGCGTGTGAACTGCAATTGCTATAAGGATAACCTCTGTTTTTGTGAATGTGGAGTGACACTAAGAGTTCTATGAATAAGATACGAGATTAGTGTTTATTGAAAGTATTAAAGCAGTCTAACAAAAGAATACGTCAGCCACAAATGTGAGCAAAATACGTATGTGATATGATCGAAAAATACACTTGAAATAGGATCAGGGCATGGCTAAGGCTGGCTGGCAAGGGAACGTGACCTGGGGGAGTGGCGTGGAAGCCACGTCAGCCTGAGGCGTGATTTTCAAGCACCAGCCCTCACGTGGACTGCGGGAAGTTCTCGCGAGATTCCATGGGAACTCCGTTCGATAAATACTAGCAACACCTGAAGCAAGCGCCCTTTTTGCCTCTACTGCGCCATCGGGAAGGAGCTCGCCTTTCTCTCCCATGGAAGACGATGGCTGCGTCCCCAGCACCGCTGCTACCATGCCTGTCTCGTGGTCACCCCTGCCGTGCCTTATAGGCCCGCTCCCCATTTTGCTGTATCAATCGTTATGCTCAACTTTCCTTTTCTTCTTTTCTCTATACTTTAAATAAAACTTTAGAACTACTTTTTGTCCCCCTCATTCAATTCTTTGCTTGAGGAGGGAAAGAACCCAGCAATATCGGAACCCGTCCGATAACACACTGAATATTTAAATTTTAAAAAATCATTATAGTAAAAGGTACACTGCCTTTAACCCACCTCCAAATACTCCCCCTCGATTTGAACACATTTATCCCATCCTTCTTGCCACTTTTTAAAAAACATAATCCATTTTATTTTATTTTCTGGTGTTTGAGACAGGGTCTCACTTTGTAGTTGAGGCTGGTCTTAAACTCACTATGTAGCCCAGGCTGGCCTTGAACTCGAGTGGTGATCCTCTTGCCTCAGCCTCCCAAGTGCTGGGATCTTGCCGCTTTCTGAAGGAATTCTGTTAAGTCCTCCTTTGTCAGTGTCTTTAGCTGCACTGTCATGGTTGCCTTAGTCCTGAATCAATTCAAAACACTTACCTTTCATGGTCATTTTGACTAGGGAAAAAAGCCAGAAACCACACAGGGGTGATCCGATGAATATGGTGCGTGAGGACACATCATGTTTTATGAGCCTGCTTTGTAGTTGGATGGTACACAGCAGCAGCAGTCACAGCTCACATTTCTTATCAAGTCTAAACATACTCTCCAGTGGGTGTGGTGGCACACACCTATAATCCCAGTACTCGGAAGGCAGAGGCAGGAGGATTACTGTGAGTTCCAGGCCAGTCTGGGCTACACAGTGAGCTCAAGGCCAGCCTGAACTATACAACGAGACCCTGTCTCAAAGTGGCATGAAGGATGGGACAAGTAAGTGTTTTGCCTGTTTTTTGAGACAGAGTCTAACTCTGCAGTTCAGGCTGGCCTTGAACTTACTATGTAAACCAGGCTTGCCTGGAACTCATGGTGATCCTCCTGTCTCAGCCTCCCCAGTGCTGGGACTACAGGTGTGCATTAACACACTTGGCAGGACAAGCAAGTTTGAAGCAAGGGACAATGTTCTGAGGTAGATTAATGGCAGTATGTCTTTTACTGTAATAATTTTTAAAAAAAATTTAAACATGTACCACATATTTCAATCCTATCTCTTAGCTTAAAATTTTCTAGCAGTCACCTTAAAAATAAAGACAAATGCGAAGCTGACTTAACTAATATATTTCATTTAATCTAATATTTCATTATTTTAGCATGTAATCAATATTGAAAAAGAGATTTCTTCTGGCATTAAGTTTTTCAAATCTATTATGTATTCTTACATTTTCAGCATAACTCACTTTTCTTGAATTTTTTCATCATCCTGCTTAATTTTTTAAAATTAACTTTATTAATATACACTTGATATGTATAATGAACACACTCATCATAGGGAATTTGTACCTGTACATAATATATCTTGATTCTTTTTTCTCCATTCCCTTCCTCTTCAGCCCTTCTTCCCCTCATTTATTTTTTATTTTGGAGGTTTTTTTTTTTGAGACAGTCTTGCTATGTAATTCAGGCTGACTTTGAATTCACTATGTAGCCAAGGCTGGCCTGGAACTTGCAGTGATCCTCCTGCCTCAGCCTCCTGAGCCCCTTCTTATTTATAAGAGCTTTGCTTCCATATTTTTCCTTCTATTCCCTTTTTTCCCTCCTTTTCCCTTCTCCCTTGTTCTCCTTTACATTTGAACATTTTCTTCCTACCTCCCAATGTCTGTTACCCATTTTGGTCCTTATTTACCCTCTCAGTTTCTCACACAAGAGAAATAATGCAGTATTTCAATATGTGTGTATGATTTATCTCACTTAAAAGTATGGTCTCAAAGCATCCATTTGCCTAAAAATGTCTCCAGTTTACCCTTCTTTGTTGCAGAGAAGTGCTCTGTTGTGTATAAAAACCACATCATCTTTATCCATTCATCCACTGATGGGCATATGGGGCCGTTTCCAAGACTTAGCTATTACAAATTGTACTGCTATACACATTGGTGTGCATATATCACTGTGGTATGATGCTTTTAACTCTTTCAAGAAGATACCAAAAAGGGGAAAAACTCGGTTAAATGGAAACTCTAGTTTTATTTTTTTGCGGAATCTCCACACTGATTTCCGTATGGGTTGTACCAATTTACTATCCCACCAACGGTGAAGGAAGGTTCCTCTTTCTCCATCGCCTTGCCAGCATTTGTTCATTGATTTCTTGATAACAGGCACTCTTTCTAGAGTGAGATGGAATCTCAAGGTTGTTTTAATTTGCATCTCTCGAATGACCCGTGATGTTGAACATTTTTTCATATATTTATTTGCGGTTTGTACTTCTTCATCTGAGAATTGTCTATTCATTTCAGATGCCCATTTTTGGATAGGTCTTTAAATCTGGGGGGGGTCTAACTGTTTTGAGTTCTTTATATATTTTAGATATTAGTCTTATGTCTGAGGAACAGCTGGGAAAATTTTTTCCCATTCTGTGTGGGTTGTCTCTTCACTCTGTTGGTGGTTTCTTTCAAGTACTTAGGATTCCCTACCTGGCTGATTCCCTACTGGGCAGTGTAGATCTAGAAACTAGCCTTGGACTTCAGTTTTCAGGAAACCACTGACGATACAAGAGAGTGCCCCAAAACCTGCTGTGGGTTTTAGCAGCAGGGTCCTGACTGCACAACACACCAGGCCCCCTTGTACCCTCACACAAGCTATTTCCTTGCCTGAAATACTCAACTTTGCTCTTCTTTTGTCCTTCTTGCAAACTTCTCATGCAATAGGAATCTGCTAAGAGCTAACTGAGCCAGCCACTACTTAGACCTTAAGAATACAACAGGGAATGAAACAGACAAAATCCATGGCTCTCTGGAGACCTAGATGCTACTTGAGAGTACTCCTGAGAAAAGAAGGCACAGAACAACGAGTTTGTAATGTGCATTTTTTTTTTTTTTTTTTTAAGACAGGGTCTCACTGTGTAGTTCAGGCTGGCCTTGAACTCACTATGTAGCCCAGGCTGGCCTCAAACTCGCAGCGATCCCCCTGCCTCAGACTCCTGAGTGCTGGGATTACAAGTGTGTGCCACCACGCCTGGCTAATGAGTATGATCTTAAATAAGAAGTTCAGAAAAGGATTCAGTGAGTTTGTGAAGTCTGAGCAACAATCTGAAGACGAGTAAGCAGGGCATACCAACACTTTCAGGAGAAAATCTAGAGATGAGCAGCCAAGGGCAGCACAGTTGCTGTGTGCTCACCAGCAAGGAGGCAGTGTGACCAAACCAAGCATGAAGAGGTGGTGCCAGATGGGAAACAGCAATGACACAGATGCCAGACTGTACAGGGCTGAGTGAGAGCTGGCTTTTCCCTTAGTGATAATAGAAACCCTGTTCAGTGGTCTCAGTAGAGGAAGGTCATTCTGGGTAGCAGGTAGGCTGCCTGAAGGGCAGGGTCACTGGGGAGACCAATTAGGAGACAGCAATCCAGCTGAAAGAAATGATGGCTCAGACAAGAGTGGCAGTGGTAGCGCTACTAAGAATTGGTCAGACACTGGTTGCATATTGAAGGTAGAACTGACAAGGTTTGTTGTGGACAGGCCTACAGTTCTCTGGAACTGACCCCGGCAGTCTCACATACAGATAGAGTGGAGTGAGACAGGGCAGGCGGCAGCAGATGGTGGCAAAGAGGTCAGACTTGTTTGCATTGTCCTGAAGAGGCTGT